>WNYA01000935.1:0-49736 GCA_019512145.1 Engystomops pustulosus | reverse complement strand
GTCTTTTAGAAAACTTTATTGGAAGCATATGTAAATTTTTTTATGCAGCTACTGGGGCGTGGAGTAGCCGGACATGAGGCTACTAGTCGCAGCTACTCCACGCCCCAGTAGTTACTCCGCCTACCAGGTATTCTTCGGCGCGCAGGTACGCGCCCTCGTCCTAGTCCCCGGCGTTCTGTGCATGTGCAGAACGCAGGCTTTCAGCTGCGCGGCCGCGGCTCCGAGGCCAGAGCTGCGCACCGAAGATTAAATGGTAGGCGGAGTAACGTGGCTACTGGGGCGTGGAGTAGCCGCGACTAGTAGCCTCATGTCTTGCTACTCCACGCCCCCTGCATAAAAATTTTTTTTACATATGCCTGCATTAAAGTTTTCTAAAAGACACCCGGGACGTGAGGATTAGCCCAAAAAAGGGCTATCCTCACGTCCCATTCATCCACCTACCACCCGTTCTACCTTTATAGGTAGAATCAGGGTGGTAGGTGCCCTTTAAGGAGACCTTATACATAGAGGTGTTATTCCTTATACACCATCACTATGCTCTGACAGGACTTACCTGGTGGATCAGGTAGGTGCCTCAGGTACTGCAAATGTATCACATTTCCCCAGCAAATTACTCTTTGCTCCTCACCTTTACCTATTGTTCTCGTCTGTGTGAGAATCTTTAAGTTGTGCTGTAAAGAACTTATTAATTAAATCAGGGACCACTTTGCAGTTTAGCACCTTTAAATTAACACTTTATTAGCAGAGTAATTATCCTAAGTAGATGTTGAAAACCACAAACTTTTTTTCCAGGCATTAAACCCTCTAAAATAGACAAAAGCTAAAGGGGGGAGGGATAAGGTATTAACTTGAAAATATATATATGTACAGTTTAGATTATTTACAAAAGTTCACATCACAAAATAGCATTGAGCTCTGTCGGCTGGTTCATGCCTGTCCAGGGGGGTCTGTCGGTGGTCTCACCAGGGCAGGCAGGTCCCCAGCATCAGTCCATCAGGTGGTGTTACTTATAGCTAGAGAAGCACATTCAGAAAGGCAGAGGCGGCGCTATTATACGCCCCCCTTCCTCGCAGAACGTAATCCTTCACGATAGACATTGTAATCCGCACTGCATACATAATGTGGTGATACGAAAGGGCACGGCCAACAAGATTATCGAAAATTTAGGGGGGGTCCTCACTTTAAAGCCCCTCCCCCACCTAGCGCTCAAACCACATCTGTCCACAATAGAACTGAATGGGATATTTGTGGATGAAATTAAGACCGATTGTAAGAAATAATCTGGCCGGGGCCGTGTCCCCTCATTCCCTTGTATATAGGGAGACCCTTTCAGTGCCAGGCAGCTGCACAGCGGTCTGGCATTGCAGGAGTTAATCACATTACTACGGGTGAGATACTTGTCCATAGTCTTTAGTTGAAGCTCTAAGTCCGTCCACTTGGCAATGACTGGATTCTTATTTCTGGGAAGTTGAAAAAAATGGAATTTATTCTCCTGTAACGAGGGACGAGGAGGCATCAAAACCCGTATTTGGCTTGTGTCTGCCGCCGGCTCATCTTGTTCTCTGACCAGGTGTTCTTCAGCTCCAGCTCCCGCTCTTTAGCCTGCAAGAAACCCATTATTATATATATTGCAAGTTACAGGGGTTGTTAGAGGTTTTCAACTTTTCCTCTACCTAAAAGGTTAAACTGCTGGGCCCAGCGCTGACCATAAAGGAGGCCTGAATGTAGAAGCAGTCACTCACACGCTCTATATCCATGTACATAACTACTGGAGAGACCTGTGCTGTCCCATAGACATGAATATAGCACCCACTTCTACATTCATAAAGGGGATTTCTATACACAAAACTTTAAAGGGAGATCTCATCATTCGTTTGAATGAAAGGTCGTACAGCAAAAGATATGACATGTCTTATCTATGGACCGACTGTTTCTTATGGAGAGGGGAAGGGTGAGGAGCGCTCAACAACCCCCCTCGCTCCTATAAAGGGACCTCATTTCTTGATATCACCTGTGCGGCTAGTGGTTGGCGCCTAACGATCATAATCTCACCCCTTTAATAATGCGGTACATACAGGTCATCCAACAAGCAGATGGCACAGAATTTCCAGACACCTTCACCTTAAGGAGACCTTATACATAGACAAGTCATTCCTTATGCACCATCACTATGCTCTGACAGGACTTACCTGGTGGATCAGGTAGGTGATCTGATGCTTCCGCCTCTGCTGTCCTGTCGGCTGTTCTCCTTTTTTCTAAAAAGTATAAGAAACACAAAATTCTTCGCTTAATAACCATCCAATTCTCAGATGAGTTCCCCTTTTTCTACCCGATCGGTGCCCCTTTAACACTGCAGCAGGCTCAGGGACCCCATCAACCTCTAGAGGGTCTGCGCCCACATTGTTACCTTGCTGAACGACTTCATGTTCTTCTCCTCTGTCAGGGCTTTGGTCAGCCATTGCTGGTTACCGCTCAGCTGGTCATCACCTTTGATTTCGACAAAATTAATTTCTTCCCGTCCCCGATTTCTCTTACCCTGGAGACGCTTAAACTGCAAGAAGATAATACAGTTAAGAAGAAATGTAGCAAATACAAATCATAGTCATAAACTACAAAGAAACTTAGTTACAAGAGAACCCGACACCTTATTTTACCTCATAAAACAACCAGCCTCCTCAGGTAGGGGATGAAATGTCCTTTCTAGAATAAACTTCTATTATGTGAAATATCATCTATTTATCTATAAACAAAAAATCTCCTCCAAAATCATGTGACAATGATCAGAGAAGAGTCATATTTTACATGAGATGAGTCAAGTTTCAAGGTTTCTTCAGATGTCTCGATTTCCTGTTCTATAGCACCAAATATGCTGTTGGTGTCTTATTAAAGATAAGAATCTTATCTTTGTCTAAGGCAAAATAAGACTCTGGTCTGCTCATCGACACATGACTTTGGAGAACTGTTGGTAAACGGGTGAGATTTCACATAAAAGAGGTGACTTTTGAAAGGACATTTCATCCTCCCGGGATGAGGGGGCTCCTAGTTCAATAGGGTAAAATTTGCTGACAGGTTCCCTTTAAAGGTTTGCCCACAGATAAATTAAGATCTTACAGCTTCATCATCCATGAAGGAGTCGCTGGGCGCACTGTCTCGCTGTGTAGAGGATGGCGGCTCCTGCTCCTGGTAATACCCGCTGCCGTAGTACCCCTGCTGTGGAGAGTAAGAATGAGTAACTGGCTCCTACCATCACACTGCAGACCCCACAGTCCTCACACAACACCTACCGGATAGTAAGCGTCTCCCGAGGAGTCGGAATATTCTGGATACTGGCTGTACTGCTGGTCATTGTAGTCCTCCTCGGACATGGCTGACCACTGCTGACCGGATGCCTGACCAGCTGCAGTTTTGAACTCTAGCGGTGCATTTGCTGCGTCGTTCTCCAGCTCTATGGGGTCCACCGCAGGCGCCGGGGCCTCGTCAATGACAGTAGGCAGCGGGTAGGTGAAGGTTTCAGCCGGTGCAGGAGGTTCCTCGTTGCTTTCTGACAAGGAGAAGAAGTTGCCCTGCTGGAACTCCTCATCGCTGTCATCGTCCTCCTCCTGGGTGATCTGCTTGGTGACCTGCAGGGCGGCGTTCTTGGCTGCGGCTTTGATGGCAGATGGGGAAGGAGTGTGGGAGACCTCGGGCGCGACGGTGAGCTTGGGTTTAGACAATGGAGCGGTTTTCGGAGGCTTTGTGTCGATGGGAGCCTCAGACTTCTTCTTTGTGAAGCTGTAGGGGAGGAGCTGGCGCTTGGCTTCACCTCCGGGGGCATTTTTTGGTTGAGGGAGTAAAGATGATAAACCGAAGGCTTCCTTGGGGTTCTAGAAACCAGGCAGAAAAGCCGAGTATGAGCTGCACTCACATAAATGCATATAAGACTATGCATCCCAACCTGCACACACTACAGGCTGAGTATGCATGTGTTTACAATGGGGAGTCATTACCAGAGAAACCCCACCCCCACCCCGTCTCCCCTCCCGACCTTTTTGTTAATACTCTGACACTTCTTCGCATCCCTCTACCCGCCCGCCTAGTCTCTTCTCCGCTCCCCTCTCCGCGCCCGCCTAGTCGCCTCTCCGCGCCCCTCCACCCACCCGCCTAGTCTCCTCTCCGCGCCCCTCCGCGCCCCTCCACCCACCCGCCTAGTCTCCTCTCCGCGCCCCTCCACCCACCCGCCTAGTCTCCTCTCCGCGCCCCTCCACCCACCCGCCTAGTCTCTTCTCCACAGCCTCCTACCCACCAGCCCTAGTTTAGTCTCGTCCTCCGCCCACCACTTCTACCCACCGCTAGCTCTTATCGAGCCCTCTACCCACTCCCCGCCTAGTCTCTTCTCCGCACCCCTCTACCCATCCGCCTAGTCTCTTCTCCACCAACCCTCTACCCATCCGCCTAAGTCTCTTTCCCGCCCTTACCCATCCGCCTAGTTCTCTCCACGCCCTCTACACCCGCCTAGTCTCTTCTCACAGCCTCTACCCCATCCCGCCTAGTCTTTCTCCGCACCCCTATCCCACCCGCCTAGTCTCTTCTCCACACGCCTCTACCCATCCGCTAGTCTCTTCTCACAGCCCCCCTCTAACCAACACGCCTAGTTCTTCTCACAGCACTCTTACCCCACCCACGCCTAGTCTCTTCTTCTAAGCACCCTCTTCTACCCATCCCTAGCTCTTCTCCGCGCCCCTCTCTCATCGCCTAGTCTCTTCTCCGCACCCCTCTACCCACCCGCCTAGTCTCTTCTCCGCGCCCCTCTACCCACCCGCCTAGTCTCTTCTCCGCGCCCCTCTACCCATCCGCCTAGTCTCTTCTCCGCGCCCCTCTACCCATCCGCCTAGTCTCTTCTCCACACCCCTCTACCCATCCGCCTAGTCTCTTCTCCACACCCCTCTACCCACCCGCCTAGTCTCTTCTCCACACCCCTCTACCCATCCGCCTAGTCTCTTCTCCACACTCCTGTAGCCTTTCTCTGCATCCCTCTATAATAACCCCCCTTGCCACTCAGTCTTCTCCACACACCTCTACCCCACCCTGCTTAAGTCTCTTCTCCGCACCACTCTAGCCCCCCACAGTATTTTCTCTGCACCCCTTCACCCAATCCCTGCTTAAGTCTCTTATACGCTACCCCCTCCCCCCCTGCTTACTCTCTTCTCCTCACCCCTCTATCCTCCTCCGCCCCCTTGTCAGACTGTGACCTGTGCAGGAGACTTGCCGGGTGTCATATGATCCTGCATAACCTGATACACCCCCATCAGTTACTGGAGACGAATTACCAACTTACCGCAGCAGAAACCTTCTTCCTTCTTGGTTCATCTTCATCAGAATCTGACTGCAGGGGGAAACCAGAAATCAGTCAATAGATCTTCTCCTCACAGCACATGGGTCTAACCTCTAGGACAGTGATGGCTAACCTATGGCACTGGTGCCAGAGGTGGCACCCAGAGCCCTTTCTGTGGGCACTCAGGCCATCACCAGACATGACTCCAGGTATCTTCCTGCAGTCCCAGACAGCCCAGGACTTGCTGTGCACAGAGGTATATTAAAGTGACAGCTGTACCTGGGACTGTTTTCTGCTTTATTGGTGCCCTCAGGGGCTGGTATCAATGAAAGCTGTGACAGAGAAGGGAGTATAAATCATGAATTACATTTCTGTGCTGGCACTTTGCGAAATATAAGTGGGTCTTTGTTGTAGTTTGGGCACTCGGTCTCTAAAAGGTTCGCCATCACTGCTCTAGGACCACCGCCAAGAAGAGGGGCCCATGAGCACCCCACCATTTCTCCCTATGGGGCTCTCCTGTCAGTCCCATAGAGATAATGGTGCTGCTATAGTAGTTACTTACGTCTCCTTTGTGCAGCTCGGGGACGCTGATCTTCACAGGCTCTGACCTCTTCTTCGGCTTTGCATTCTCGTTTTCGGGCGGCGGGAGGTTGATCCCTTGGCCTTTGGGTGGAGGTAACGTCATGGAGGTGCTCTGCTGGGGCGGGGGAAGGTTCAGTCCTTGACCACTGATTGGTGGCGGCAGGTTGAGGCCTCCACCTACCTGCGGCGGGGGCAGGTTCATGGTGTGACCACCCATAGGTGGCGGAAGGTTGAGTCCATTACCAGACGGTGGCGGGAGGGTCATACCAAGTCTGCCGGAAGGGGGAGGCAAGTTTAAGCCAGAATTGTTCTGCGGGGGAGGTAGGTTCAAACCATGTGTGTTCTGGGGAGGGGGCAGGTGTAATCCAGACCCTCCTTGAGGAGGGGGCAAATTCAGTCTAGAGCTACTAGGGGGAGGAAGGTTCATAGCACCTGGGGGAGGGGGGACATTCATATTCGGACCAGCTTGAGGAGGCGGAAGGTTCATATTCAAACCCCCCTGGGGAGGGGGAAGGTTCATTCCATGACCCCCAAGAGGAGGAGGATGGTTCATTCCTGCTCCTCCATGAGGTGGGGGGAGGGCCATACCATGTCCACCTTGTGGGGGTGGCAGGTTCATACCTGGGGGAGGATAGTTGGTGTGACTGGGCCCCTGAGGGTTATATCCCAGGTTATACCCAGCATACCCCGGGCTGGCAGGATAACCGGGAGATCCAAACGGGGGCGGAGGCCCAAACCCGGGCGGGAAGCCGAGTCCGTACACCCCCGGGGGGCCGTAGTATCCCGGAGTGTGCTGCTCCTGCTCCCCCGCTGACTGGCGGCCATACGCGGCAGGATAGCCCGAGGCTTCGGCCTGTGCAGGGGGACCGTCCTTCCTAGGTAGGGGCAGGCTGGAGAGGACTCCCCCGGAAGACTCCGGCGCCATCTCCGACTCGGAGTCGCTGTCGTCACTGCTCGCATAGGCCACTAGAGACATGGCTGCTCTCCAGAGCCCTGCTCTCCTCCGGTGCTAGCTCCCCGCTCCTCAGCAGCAAGTTCCCCGCCGCCAGATTCACGCTAGACAGCTCACAGGCCGCCGAGCATGATGGCGGCCGCTACGACTACAACTCCCAAGAGCCATCGCGGCAAAACAAGCGGCGCATTCAGTGAGAAGGCGCCGCAATGCATCATGGGGGTTGTGGTACCTGGCAGGAGATTCTAGTAGGCGTAAGGAATCGGGAACTACAACTCCCAGAAGTCATTGCCCGCTTAGTCAATAACTAAGCTTTATAAATCGTTACCTCCATAGTAATTTACTAATAAATAATAATAATAACATCAGGACAAATTACTCCCCTTACCTCCACATCTGTTTTCCATCATGATCAGGCCTTGTTTCATTTTTTTTTTTTAGTCAATGTCTTCTACAAGCTAAAACTTTTTTTCTTTTACCAAAGCTGTGTGGGGTTTTGTATTTTTAAGGACGAAATGTAGTTTTTAATAGCACAATCTTGGGTTTTATATATCCTACTGATGAACTTATATTAATCCTTTCTGTGCTGTATATTTGAAAAAAAAAGTTTGCAAAGAGATCATTGTATTTTTCTAATAAAAATTTTCTGCTTCTATTGTCAGACCTAAATAACATAAAAACTTTGTTGTCTGGGTCAATTCACATTCTCTTTTTTTAAATGACCTTTGAATAATGAAAGAAAAATAACTTTTAGAAACACTAGCTTACAAAGACCTGTAGATTTTATTTTTACACACTAGGGTTTCATAAAGTTTGGTGATTGATGATTAAAACTAATCTCAATTTGGGCTCTGTTTTTACTTTATTTTATTTATTTTTTTTACTTTTTTTTTGTTAAACAGGCTGTCCCCTACTTAAGGACATCCAACTTACAGACAACCCATAGTTACAGACAGACCCCTCTGACCTCTGGTGAAGCTCTCTGGATGTTACTTTAGTCCCAGACTGCAATGATCAGCTGTGAGGTGTCTGTAATGAAGCTTTATTGATAATCCTTGGTCCCATTACAGCAAAAAATGTTTAAACTCCAATTGTCACTGGGGCCAAATTTTTTTTTGTCTGGATCTACAATTAAAAAATATATAGTTTCGACTTACATACAAATTCAACTTATGAACAAACCCCCGGACCCTATCTTGTATGTAACCCTGCCTGTATTGTTATAGTTTTGTAGCCTGGGTTGGTGTAGAGGAACAAAATGTGTGTGATTTTACTTCACTTCCGTGTGGGCCTAAATTAATGGGGGGGTTATTTTTTTTATTTTTAAAGTTTTAGATTTCACAGCTTACTTTTATTTAGCGTTTTCTTACAATCGTGGCGATACCAACTTTGTACAGTTTTGTATGCTTTATAACTTTTGTAAAATAAAAAAAGGAAACACCTAAATCCTCTACTTTTGTGTTTTCTGGGGAAAAAAGTTTGAGTGAGGCATCTTTTTTTTTTCCAGCAAAATGCTCAAGTATATATTGGTACACTTTGGGGATACAAATGACCCTTGTGGTAAGTGTTTAACGAATCTCTCTGAATACTGTGACCTCTGGTGAAGTCTCTGGATGTTACTATAGTCCCAGGCTGTAATGATCAGCTGTAAAGTGTCTGTAATGAAGCTTTATTGATAATCCTTGGTCCCAGGACCGCACAAAATTTTTGAAAATCCAATTGTCACTGAGACCAAAAAAATATACCCGTTCTGACTTACATACAAATATCGTGTATGTAACCAGGGGACTGCCTGTACACATGTGGCCTTGTTGAGGTGAAGGCCAAAGATTGGTCGTCCCACAGCTACCCCATAGAAATTTTAAATGACTACTTTCTGATCCTGACCTCTGACCTCTGGTGAAGCTCTCTGGATGCTTTACTATAGTCCCAGACTGCAATAATCAGCTGTAAAGTGTCTGTAATGAAGCTTTATTGATAATCCTTGGTCCCATTACAGCAAAAAATGTTTAAACCCCAATTGTCACTGGGGCCAAAAATTTTTTTGTCTGGATCTACAATTATAAAATATGCAGTTTCGACTTACATACAAATTCAACTTAAGAACAAACCTCCGGACCCTATCTTGTACGTAGACCGGGGACTGCCTGTATTGTTATAGTTTTGTAGCCTGGGTTGGTGTAGAGGAACAAAATGTGTGTGATTTTACTTCACTTCTGTGTGGGCCTAAATTAATGGGAGGGGGGTGTATTTTTTTTTATTTTTAAAGTTTTAAATTTCACAGCTTACTTTTATTTAGCGTTTTCCTACAATCGTGGCGATACCAACTTTGTACAGTTTTGTATGCTTTATAACTTTTGTAAAATAAAAAAAGGAAACACCCAAATCCTCTACTTTTGTGTTTTCTGAGGAAAAAAGTTTGAGTGAGGCGTCTTTTTTTTTCAGCAAAATGCTCAACTATATATTGGTACACTTTGGGGATACAAATGACCCTTGTGGTAAGTGTTTTACGGATCTCTCTGAATACTGTGACCTCTGGTGAAGCTCTCTGGATGTTACTATAGTCCCAGACTGTAATGATCAGCTGTAAGGTGTCTGTAATGAAGCTTTATAGATAATCCTTCTATTAAGAGCTTATACACCACCCCCTCAGCAACCATCAAACTACCCCACTCGATATCACCCCGCTTTCAGATTTATAATGGGACGAGGCAGGGATGCCCGCTGTTGTTCGTGTTATGCATAGAACCCCTGGCAGCGGCCATCCGAAGATCCACAGACATAAAGGGAATCATGGTGAGGGATAAGGAATTTAAATTATCACTTTTTGCGGATGATATCCTTCTTACCATCATGCAGCCGCATATCTCATTACCCGCCCTCCAGAGACTACTGAGAGAGTTTGGTAATTTATCGGGTTATAAAATTAACGTCAGCAAAACAGAGGCCCTCCCCATAAACATCCCGCAAGACCAGCTGAACACACTCCAGTCTAACTTTGACTTCCAGTGGCAGACCCGATCACTGAGATATTTAGGGGTACAGATTACCCCCCTCATATGGATCTCTGTACTCCCGAAACTTTCCTGCACTGTTTGACTCCTTAAAGCACCTAATGACACGATGGCATAAATTACCTATATCTTTCTTTGGTAGAGTAAATGCGGTCAAAATGACCATCCTCCCAAAACGTATATACTATTTCGAAACACTACCGGTCCCTGTCCCAGTGGGTGTGTTGAGGGCGCTCCAGGCCTCTGTGGTTCAGTTCATTTGGGCCCACAAAAGGCATAGACTGTCCCAAAAGATTTTAATGCAACCCAGAAAAAAGGTGGGCCTGGCGGTCCCAGACCTGCTCAAATATTACTGGGCAACGCAACTACGTCAAATTCTGGCGTGGTCAACACTCCTAGCTTACTCCAGATGGATGGAGATTGAGAAACTCTGGAGTGCCCCAATACACCCCAACGCCTTCCTCTGGGCAACACCGGGCAAACCACCTCCCTCCCCCTTACTGGGCCCCATGTCCCATACAAGGGTGGTCTGGTCAAGATGTACCCAAAAATTCCCGCTGTGCACTGCCCTCCAGTCTTACACGGAGCCATGACGAGACCCTGGCACACAGCAGGCCTGTTCCGCTTTGCGGATATAGCAGATTATAGCAATCGGGAACTATTGAGTTTTTCTTATCTGAGAAATAAATTCTCACTCCCCCTAACCGCCCACTACAGCTACCTACAGATCAAATCATACCTACTCTCCCTATACAACTCTCCCGCGGTATCACAGCCTACTCCATTTGAAATACTTTGCAAAGAAGGACCAGATACGAAGGGTCTTATTTCAGCTATATATGCTATATTGAGTGACCCTCATCCTGACACTCACCCCAGACATGACTATATGAGAAAGTGGGAGAGTTTTTTGAACAAGGATGTGCCGCCCTCGGTGTGGATGGTGATCTGGGAGAAAGCAGCCAAGTCATCGCAATGCACGCAGTTTAAGGAGAACCAATACAAAATATTAATGTGGTGGTATCACACCCCAGCTTTACTACACAGAATTTACCCTGCCGCCAGTGATGCATGCTGGAGATGTGGATCCCGAGGGGCAGATATTCCCCAAATTTTTTGGACATGCCCTAGGATTCAGAATTACTGGCAATCTGTAAGCTCCATCATAGGACGAGTATTAGGTGATGAGGTTCCCCTAGATCCTGGTACCTATCTCTTAAATATTACCCCCCCCGACTTTGGGCAAACACCGCTCAAAATTACTCTTACACCTCCGCACAGCGGCAAAATGTCTCATATCCTCGAAATGGAAACAAGCGACCTCCCCCTCCCGTACTGATTTTAGTGCCTGGGTCCTAGAGGTGCGTACCATGGAGCGCTTAACAGCCGTCCTAAATAACAAATTAGAGCATTTCGACTTAATATGGGCCCTATGGGATGACTTCTGGAGGAATAAGGATAACTAAGGGCACGTAACGTGTCATACACCCATTCATGCTGAGTATATGAGAACAACTAATGGTGCCTGCCATTCCCCCCCCCATCCCCCTCCTTTCCTTATGTGTCTCTCCCTTGTCTTGTCATTAGTACTGTTTTCAAGGGGAACCTTTGTACCCCCGAATTTATGTTGAATTATATGATGTTTAGGTTATAAAAAAAAGTTAATGGAAGACCACACCTTGAGCTTGTAACTGTGAATTAGAGAAATAATTGCTATCTCTACCGGTATATGCATTACTTGTTTTGATGATTGGTGTATTGTTAAGACTTAAAATCAATAAAAAGACAATTATAAATATAGATAATCCTTGGTCCCAAGACCGCACATAATTTTGAAAATCCAATTGTCACTGGGGCAAAAAAAATTGTCCGGAGTTACAATTATGAAATATACCTGTTCCGACTTGCATACAAATATCTTGTACGTAACCGGGGACTGCCTGTACATATGTGGCCTTGTTGAGGTGAAGGCCATAGATTGGTCATCCCACAGCTACCCCATAGAAATTTTAAATGACTACTTTCTGATCCTTTATCTCCAGGACATCTGTGTCTGGAGAAAGTTGGGAGGATTCCTCACAGACTACTTGTTCAGCTCGACCAAAATTGACGTCTGGAAGTTGTTGCATATCTGATTTGTATTCGCCAAATCCACTGCTTTCAACAGATTGGTCTGATAAGCTGATGTATATTGGGGGCTCACAACCTCCCCATTGATGTACTGATCCTTTTATTCTGCGGTACATAGGCCATTAGAGGAGGCCTCTTCCGGTTTATATAAAGGGTCAACTCTGCCAAGGAAATTGGGGGGGAGAGAGTTGATGGCCAAACTGGACGGCCGGCTTTAGTTGGGTTAATCTGTGGATTTGATTCGGAGACGGCTTCACCGCAGGAGATCCTTAGCAGTAATCTTGTAGGACAAAAGATAAGATAATCAGGGGATGTCACACCTTATCTACATGTCATCATTCTGCTTACTGGCAAATGCTCTGCTAAATCAGCAAATTGATAAACCCTTCATTTTGGAACCACTGGTAATTCAATAACCGAGTTAGTACACAAATTAGGGTCATGTCCAAGTCTAGATGCCAACTGGGACCAGAAGGGTCACCGATTCACCAATTCATGCAGCAGATTTACAGAAGTGGCTCCCCATTGGTTATACCCTGGACTAGAGCACTGTATTTCTACCCACTGGTTCTTTTGGACCGGTGTGGTGGACTACTGCTCAGGTATTCGATGCAATTGTGTAGGGTCTGGAGATCAGTGTGATGGCTGTGGGTTATGGCAAGACAACCTACACCAGTGATGGTGAACCTTTAGAGACCAAGTGCCCAAACTACGACCAAAATCCACTTATTTACTGTGAAGTGCCAAGGTGGCATTTTAATCAGAAACTTATTGCTACCTGTTCTTCCATATCTTTCAATCGTATCAGCCCCTGAGGCCACCAATACAGTTGAAAGAAAGAGGGTCTCTATGTAGAGGAAGATTGGTGGGTCCAGCAGGATGACCTCCAAAGATGACGCAGTTCTGTCAAAACCACCTCACTTTTCCTGCCGTTCCAAACAGCCAATGAAGTGTCGCTTTAAAATAGCGCTGAGAACATCATCTCATAAGTTGCCTGGGACTGCAAGAAGATTTGGTCCTGTTTGGTGAACTCTGTCCTGTGCTGATGGCCTGAGTGCCCACAGAAAGGGCTCTGAGTGCCACCTCTGGCACTCGTGCGATAGGTTTGCCACCACTGACCTACACATACTATTTTATGGAAATATTGTTAGAATCATGGAAAAACATAATTAAAGGGGTTGTCCACTTTCTGCAAATGATTGTTATGGTTTCTGTAAAGAAAAGTTATCCAATTTGCCAATATACTTTCTTTATCAATTCCTCATGGTTTCGGTTTTCTAGATCTCTGCTTGCTGTTCTTTTGTAGAATGTTTCCATGCTAACTTTCAGTGAATA
This sequence comes from Engystomops pustulosus, assembly GCA_019512145.1. Taxonomy (NCBI): domain Eukaryota; kingdom Metazoa; phylum Chordata; class Amphibia; order Anura; family Leptodactylidae; genus Engystomops; species Engystomops pustulosus. Next base: position 36,412 of record WNYA01000935.1, on the reverse strand, counting down.
GAAATCCGTCCATGGTGATGTGATGGACATACAGGTGCATGGGCCGTTATTATCACAGAGAGAAAAATGAGTTGTATGATACTAATGGCTCGTGCACCTGCTTCTCCATCACATCACTATGGACAGATGTCTATTCACTGGAGTAAACAGAGAAGCATTCTATAGAATTACAGCAAACAGAGATCTAGAAAACCGTGATGAACTGATACAGACAGTATATTGGAAAACTGTGTAACTTTTCATTACACAATTAGTATCGAATATTTGCTGAAAGTGGGCAGCCCCTTTAAGTCTGTGCTCAAATGTGAATACATAAGGAATAATAATTTAATAATAATTCATTATTTATATAGCGCACACAGATTACACAGCGCTACACAGAACTTGCTAAATCAGTCCCCAATGGGGCTCACAATCTGATCAACCTACCAGTATGTTTTGGAGTGTGGGAGGAAACCGGAGGATCCAGAGGAAACCCATGTTAAAACACTGGTTGTTGGCTAAGTCATCTTTAAAAGTCATCCATTATCATATCATATAACACCCCCATAATGATAATGGTAACAGTAATCTATTTGTTGTGAAATTCGAGAAAAATGTTAACAATTTGGGACATCCCATATGATGTCATGTCTTTGGAAGCTTTTGAGAGGTTTATTGGCAATATCTGTGTTAATTAAATATGTATTTGAATGCACACCTGAAACACACTGCCTCTTTGTGTAACATCATGGGAAAGCCTAAAGAAATCAGCCTAGGTATCAGGAAGAGAATTGTGTACTTGTACAAGTCTGGTTTATCCTTGGGTGCAATTTACAGAAACCCAAAGGTGACTTGTTCATCTTTACAAACAATTATACGCAAGTACAAACTAAATGGGAATTTCAAGCCATTATACTTAAGAATGATACTGCTTCTGTGTTCTAGAGACGAATGTGCTTTGGTCCCGAAATGTGCAGATCCACCCCAGAACAAAAGCCAAAGACATTGTGAAGATGCTGAAGGTGGTAAGTCATTATCCACAGTGACACAAGTCCTATATCGACATGGGCTGAAAGTCCATTCTGACAGGAAGAAGCCATTACTCCAAAATAAACAGAAAAGACAGATTAATGTTTGCAAATGAAACAGGAAGAAAGCCCTTAATTTTTGGAGACAAGCCCTGTGGTTCGCTGAAACTAAAATTTATCAGTTTGGCCATGATGACCGTTGTTACGTTTGGTGTAAAAAGGGAGAATCCTGAGAACATTATCCCATCTGTAAAACACAGGGGGTAGCATCATATTGTAGAGGGACAAAAAGAGATGCATCATGGGTAAAGAACATCTGAAGACATCAGCCAGGAAGGTTAAGCTTGGGAGCAAGTGCGTCTTCCAATGACCGGAAGCTACTGCCAAACTGGTTACAAAGTGGCTTGAGGATAATAAAGTCAATGTTTTGGAGTGGCCATTGTAAAACCCTCATCTCAATCCAACTGAAAATTTATGGCCAAAGCTGAAAAGGCTCAGTTACATCAGTTCTGGTGGGACCAAATTCCTACCAACTATTGTGAGAATCTCGTGGAAGCATTTCCAAAACGTTTGACCCAAGTCACACAGTTAAAGGGCAATGGTACCAAATACTAATTAAATTTATGGAAACTTTTGACTTTGCAGAGAGTAACAAAAATGCTTTTCTCATTATTCTGATATTTGGCAAATATAAATAATTATGGTAATCATAATTCACCTAAATTGGGAAAGGTGTACTCTGATTTCATGTCAGATAGGGAGAAAAGCAGATATTACTGACCAATGAAGCTTGTGACACTCGGAGTTTGCCATCGCCTTTGAGGCCAGTACCTGGTCATATCAATGATTTGCATGATAGTATAGAATGTTCTTTAAAGGATATCTACCCCCAGGATTGTAAAGATTGTGGGCGGGATGACGCGCGGCAGTCACCTCCAAGCTATGGAGCGAGCAGGGCGGGGCACTGCTTTGAGAGCGGTCCGGTGTTTCTATTGTACTCCGCAGCGGTGTTTGTTAGCGTTATCGGAGGTTTTTCCGAAAACACTGTAATTGTAACACTGCTGCGTTTGTTTTAGCAGTAGGAGCTGCTTACTTTAGTAAGCTTCTCCCAGTGCCAAATTTCTGGGGGACAGGTCCTCTTTAAAGAAAAGTAGATCATGCAAAACTGGACACACACCAGCATGTAATTGTGCTTGGTTTACATTCCTTGTTCCTGATGGTAGATTTAATTCAACAAGAGAGTTTGTTTTACTTTACTGTAACCCACAACTGCTAAAGAGTATTTTGTAAAAAGTGTCATATTTTCGAGCAATAACACAGGACAGTTAATGTTCACTGGGAGTAGGAACACCCAGATGACGCCATTGACTACAATAGGGGTCTACCACCTTGAGGCCCCATTGCATTGGACGTTGAATGAAACTGAATGCGCTCCCATGGACATTATCGGTATATTCAATGTTAATGAAGATAATGTACAGCGCCATTTCTGGTTCTATATGTCGGATAAAACCTCCACCGCTGTTGTAATTAGAAGCCATTAGACATGATGCTCATACAGTATGTACATATAACCCAAAGTTTCTCTGTAAATTCCTCAGTAAAATCTACATCTATTTACATATATATAGGCGCACATCAGTGAACACAAGAAATCCTGTGCTGCACATTTGTATGTGAACATTGTAAATGAGATCTATTGTCCAAGCCCAGTGCACCGCATTCACAAGGGCTGATGACAAAACACATGGCCAATATCATGCAGATTGTAGAGGAGTATATACACACAAACCCTATATACAGGTGTGCCATATTGTAACACTCAATTGTATCACATTCCCTGCTAGCAAGATCTATGTGGCCATTTTGAGGGCTTGTATACCTGGCAGAGTTAATAGCTTCTATGTGAACAAAGATTATTTGCTCTATTTTTTCTCTGTACATATGACATTTATTGTAGTACTCTATGATGATTTCTGAAAAAGATGCCTCTGTATGTCCTAGAAGAAAAGTATGGTATATTAAGGTAGATTAGAGGTCCCAAGAATCTCTATGGCGCATGGAAACATAATATGGCAGTGTGCTCCAGGTTTTAATAGGCCCCTTGGCCACAGAGCCTCAGTAGGGCCCTTTACAATAAACTCAGGTGGCGGAATTGAAAATTCAGAAAATTAAACAGTCTCCTGTTCCCTACAAAGAGCCTCCCCATTAATTATTTTATATAAAGCCCCCACATAGGCTGCTGGGGACCGAGATTGGGCCATGTGGGCACCTCCAGCAGCTCTGGGCCCTGGCACTTGCCCAGGTATGCCGGGTGCAGTTGCCGGCGCTGGCTATGTGCATGTTCACACATCGCAGTTGTGCTGAGGTTATTGCATACTAGTTTACATCATGGAGTGCATCATGGAGTTTAAAGGAAACCTGTAATGCGTATTTGGGACACTAAACCACCCACAGATCCATATGGACTCGTGGTTTAGCGATCCTAATCACACTGTATGATTTTTTTAAGCGGACATTAACCCTCATCAATTTGGGACCCTAAACCACAGATTCATAAAAACCATAAGGACCTGTAGTTGGTTTATGTCCCGAATCGACCTGACAGGTCCTCTGTAATGCAACGTTCATATGTTGCACATGAGGCCGGGTTCACTTGTGGTAGTTATGTTGATTTTTGAAACGCGACGCAAAGACTGCGGTAGAAGGGATCGCTCTGATCAGAGATCTTTTCCACCTAAATGCTTGTGATTGGGAAAGAGCGCACGTTTCCCGTTCCAAATCGCAAGTGTGCTCAACAAAACGCAACTGCGATCTGGACAAGGCCTTCCCCTGCAGCTTGTGTTTATTTTAACTGAACCCACGCAATAAGGTCTCGATGAATGTATCTTCAAGGATTTAAAAATGTGTTTCAAACGCAATTCCTGCGCATCATGTGAACGCAGCCTTATTTGACACAAATTTTCGCAGCTTTCTGACAGATTTTGACGTATATTCGGAGCAGTAACAGGAATACGTCTCAAGTTGCTTTTTTTCCCCATCAGCGTTCAATGCCATGGCTTATTTTTTATTGATTTCGATAGAAAATTGTAATTTTGGTCTATACTTTCTTGTAGATAAAACCCTGTGTCCAATCCTAAATGCCAGTCATGTCATAGAAGTGCAATTATTTTTTTATTATTATTATTGATAATAGAAGAACCCTATTATAGGTTTTATATGTCATATTATTATAATATGTTATATTCTCTCATTATTTAATATTTTTTTTCTTCCTGTGACTACTTCATCTACTGCGCATGCTCGCTCTTTCAGCGCTGTACATGTTCTTTCGCGCCTTTCGGTCTCCGAGGCAACAATCCATCCCATCTGCGCTCTGACTGGCCGCCGGCGTTGTACGTCATGGAGAGGCGGGGACTGGCGCTTCCAATTCCTCCGGATTTTTTCAAAAGGGGCCAGGCGTGAGTAGTGGATTACCACACGGCAGAAGCAGGAGGAGGAGAGTGAGAGGGGAGGAGAGCGGAGGAGGGAGCAAATCAACGCCAGAGAGGAGAGATTCAAACACAAACAAGTGGATGGGCACCGGACACCGACTCGTCACCCGCCCCGCACTAGACTAGGCCGCAGCCTCCGCCGCGCTCTCCAGTGACTCGCCGCAGCCGCCCTTAGCGCTCCCTCCTCGGGCCTGCCCTGCGCTCTGGTCCGCCTCTTCTCTGGGTGTCTCCTGCGTTTCCCGCTCTTTCCCCTGACTCTACACCGAGGCCTGCGCTCTCGCCATGTCCCGCTCCAACCGACAGAAGGAGTACAAGTGCGGGGACCTGGTGTTCGCCAAGATGAAGGGCTACCCCCACTGGCCTGCCCGGGTGAGTGCCCCCTGTGCTGTTAGCTCCTCCCTGCTGGGACTTGTAGTGCAACTGCTGATATCTACACGGCCTGCAGCCCGTTCACACTACATAGTTGCGTTTTCTGCTGGAATTGCTGGTCTTATGCGTTTCTCCTGCTCCGTGTGTACAGGGACTTATGGTCAGAACGAAATTGTACAATGCACGCTGATGGAGGATCACAACTCCCATCCTGTGCTGGCACTTTAGCTGTAGTTCTGTTCAATGCGTTTTTGCTTGTGTGTGTACAGGACCTTATTGGATTGTCTAATACATGGTGCTGGAGGATCACTACTCCCATTCTGAGCTGTGGATTGTAGTTCCTTTTTAGCTACAGAACTGTTCCATGCGTTTCTAATGGCTGTGTGTGTACAGGGCCCTATGATTAGAATAGGATTGTATGATGCTGGGGTGATCACAGCTCCCAGTGTAGTGTGTTGGTTATGCTAGGAGTTGTAGTTACTTTAGATTTGTTACATGTTTTTTTTCTTTTTTGCATATACATGGCTGTATGATTAGGATAAGATGTGTGTAATGCTGGAGGATCACAACTCCCAGGCTATGCTGGGAGTTGTAGTTTTCTATAGCTTTTCAATGTATTTTCTCCTGCTGTGTGTGTGTGTACAGGCCCTCTGATTAGTATTAGAATATTTAAAAGTGATGCTGGAGGATCACAAGTCCCAGTCTGCAGACGGTTGTGCTCTATATATCTGTTCCTTATAGTTTTTCCTGCTGTGTGCACAGGGTCCTACTATTAGTGTTTTCTCCTGAAATATAGATCTTTCCCCATGGGGTTGTTTTAATGCATGATGGTATGGGGTCACAGCTCCCCAGTCTGCTGGGAGTAGTAGTTTGCAGCTAGTTGGTTGTGTAGACCTCATGTGTTGGAGGCTGCTGAGGAGCACATGTCTGGAGTACTGATAAGAGCCTGGACTGCAGGAGTCATGTTACACTCCTGTAAAGATGGATTCACTTTGTAGAACGTATTCACATGTGCAGGGAGTGATCGGGGTTTTTTTTTTTTTTTTTGTTACCCAAAACTTAGATTTGATTTTAAGTAAACCCCCTTGTATCACAATCCTGCAGATGTGACTGGACCCTTAGACTGAGGGTTGTAGTCCATCAGTGTGACCAATTAAATCCCTGCCTTCGTTTTACAAAGTTTTGAGAAACCCGGAGGCCTCTCAATATCCCTCTTACATTTCTGGTGTGATCAGAGTCGGCCTCGTTAACCTTTGTTGCAGAACTTGCACAGCCTTTCTCTTGGTTGTTCCATCCAGTAGTCTTAGCTGTGGCTGATAACTGAGAACAATAGTGTAGTGAGCGGCACAGGAAGTGGAGGTTTGGTGGGCCTGGTGTACACATGGTAATTGCAGTGTGACAATGGCGACTATTATGTAAGGACACCACACATGTGACTCCCCTGCAGCCACATGCAGGTAGTGGGGGGTCGGGGCTCTGTGCCTCTAGCTGAATACCCAGCATCTTCCTAGTATTGTGACTGGGATGAGCTCCGCTCCCTGGGATATCTGTACAGGATAAAATCCCCCTATGCTTAGAATATGGGGTAATGTGGTGTCTGACCTACACTACTCAAAACAAATTGGCTGGAGGGGGGGGGGGGGCTTTCCTCAGATAGCAATAGATGCAGTAGTGAAGCTCTATTCATTCAATGGGATTGCTGGGGTAAACATTTGGCATGTTGAGTGCCTCCATAGCAAATGAATCGCGAATCCTTTTAGTGTTCAATGTGGCCCCATTTGTTATAGAAAATCTAAAATCAAAATCCATTATGATAAACCAGGGACACTTACTCATAGATCCATGCACCGCGACTGTGGTAATCAACTTTGTTCATAATTTCCTTCCTTAAAAAAACATCTAACTATGCTAATGAGCCTTTAGGGCTCCTGGGAGCCCCAGGGACCCTCTGTACTGCATCCTCACCGGCTGTTACAATGCAGTCATATGAAAAACTTTGGGCACCTCTATTTATCTTACACTTTTTTTAGTTATAGACTTTTGGGTTTTTGTAACCGCTATTTCAGTTTGATATTTCTAATGACTGATGGACACAGTAATATTTTAGCATTAAAATGCGTTTTTATTGTACTAACAAAACTTACAGCCAAACTTATGACTGTATCTGCCCTCCTCCACTGCTCCCTCTGCCTGAACGTCCTCTGAGGGCGCGTTCACACGTTGCGTTTTGACCTGCGTTTTCATTGCGTTTGAAACGCATATACAACAGCTGAGGAGAGGTGATTTGCCTAATTTCATCACTGTTAACGCATGCGTTAACAAAACGCATCGTAAACGCGATGTTAACGCATGCGTTAACAAAGCGTTAACGCATGCGTTTTGTTAACACATGCGTTAACATTGCGTTTACAAACGTAAACGGTAATGTAATTAGGCAAATTACCTCACATCAGCTGTTGTATATGCGTTCCAAACGCAACGTGTGAACGCGCCCTGAAGGTGAAGCACTGAAGGGCTCTGGTAACGCCCCCAGAGCCTCTTGGCTTATTAGCATAATTTAAAAAGTTGATTTTAGAAGGAAGGAGGCCATGGATAACAACAAATATTAGATGACCACAGTCATGGTGCCTGGATCCATGAGTAAGTGCTCCTGGTTTGCCATGATGGATTTTGATAGATCTCATACATCTCCTCTATACGCAGGTGTAGCCCCAATGTGGCACCATCCCATAGGTCCTCCTGTGTTCTTGAGAATGGGGTCACTGAGTGGGGTGATAGAAAAATGGGATTTGGAGACCCTTACAAATACCGCTGATAAATCCAGTGCCATTACTTTTGGCTTTGCTATATGGATGAGTGCGGGCATCTAGTGTCCCGTCTTGTGATGTCTGGATGATTTACTTCTGTTTGCTCTCTTGTGTTTGCCCGTGACGCTGTTTTGCATACCCTCATGACGATTGGGCACAGGATTGGATTTCTGTATGGATTTATTTTGGGCAGCAGTGCATGCTGGGTAATCCATACTACTACTTTTGTACTCTGATAAGCAACTGGTAACAGTGTGGGCTGTTTACCCGCTCTCCTGCCAGATGTACTCTGCCCTAAATATCTCCGCAGCTTCATACTGGACTGTGGTTCTTATCTGCCGGCATAAACGCCTATCCCAGCATGCCCCAACACAGGGGAGGAAGATGTGCGCTGTAACACTGGGGTTAATTATCAGGACACACCCATACGACACAAGGCCACACCTCCTTGGCAGATGCATCCTAGGTCTATTATATGCAGCTTTGGAAAAGAAATTCCAAAACTATTTTCTTCCTCCTTATTGGTGCAGTACAAGGTCTGTCCTGGGTGACTTTTTGGATTATTTTGAGCGTAGTAAAATGGGGCACTGCTTAGATTTGTAGCTGCACTTACAGGTTATGTGTTATATCCTTGTGGGCAGTGTAATATCTCACCCCAGTCTTCTACTCCACGCGTGGGTTGCGTATAATGGGATCCATATTGACATACAGCCCTTTTCACGTCATACAAATCCTCTAGCTCCAAGCTTGGACATATTGGGTCCACAATGATGGCGTCTGCTCCTCTAAGCTCATGCCAGGTAGTTGTACACCTGACTAAAAAGGGTTCTCCCTCCTATCGTATGATTATAGGTTATGATACACCCTGGCATAATAGTTAGGGCTTGTTTGCATCTGACCACGCACTAGGGGTATGTATCATGTACATTATGCTAGCAATGAGAGTCCTTAGTCCTCCGTATAGAGGTGAAATGTGTCAGTCGTTTGATAGCTGGTCCAGCATTGCTATAGGGCAGTGATGGCGAACCTTTAAGAGACCGAGTGCCCAAACTACAACAAAGACCCAATTATTTATCACAAAGTGCCAACACAGAAATTTAATTTGTGATTTATACTTCCTTCTCTGTCACAGTTTTATTGATACCAGCACCCTGAGGCACCAATAAAGCAGAAAATAGTCCCAGGTAGCGCTGTCACTTTACAATAGCTCTGTGCACAGCAAGTCCTGGACTGTCTGGGACTGCAGGAAGATACCTGGACTCATCTCTGGTGATGGCCTGAGTGCCCACAGAAAGGGCTCTGAGTGCCACCTCTGGCACCCGTGCCATAGGTTAGCCATCACTGCTATAGGGTGCAGAGCAGTCGTTCTCCACATTTCTGTCCTTGGCCCGGTGATGACAAAGTATCGCGCTTAGAGGGAGCAGGACCACCAGTCCAAGGTCTGAGCTCTTCTTCTTCACTTGCTCCTTCTCTTACCCTTTCTTCTCCTCTTCTCTCCGTCTTGACTTTCTCATCTTTCTCTTCGGCTCAGGCTCCGTCTGGTTGGGTCTTCCCAGTGATCGCAAGATTATGAGATCTGAGGGCCCCAGTCCTGTCTGTATATTTTGTGTTGAGCTGCTCTGTATACCCATAGGATGTGTAATTTCCTTCACCTCACCTTCTCCTCCTGCTGCTGTAATCTTGTTACTGGTGGAGGATAAGCTAGACTGTGATGGTCGGGGGTCACGTTCCTGGCCTGGCGGGGTTATGTTTTGTGTATGTAAAGACATTACAGGATTCCTAGGAATTTACAATGCGGCTTTGAGCCCCTGATGTATGTGCAGCCAGGCTGACAGCTCACTATGGTGCGTGTGCACTGTGTCAGAATAACATGTATTGAGCACAGTCATCCCGGATTATCTGCTCCTGGCTGCTCTTATATTGGCCGAGGTCCCAGCTCTGGGAGAGCAGACATGTCCTTATCCACTTGTAATAATAAGTATGAGCTCAGGGCTACAGGACGCATCCAGTCACTACTTCTACTGTACCTAGAGGACTATTTGCAGCGCTGGGCTATCGTTTTGGGACCCCCATGTTCTTGTGATTTGCGGCTGTCTTAGTTGCAGACTAAGCCATCACAAGACTGGTTATTCCAATAGGCTACATGTATGGTGCAGCACTGCTACGTGTGAACCCTTTCAAACAGGAAGATTCTTCATGATTAGAGTTGAGTGGACCTGATGGTCAGGTTCTGCTACCTGGCCCGGACATATTGCCAGATGTTCAGCCATGGCTTCAATTTGCAGGCTTGGGTGTTTATTGGGCAATATTTCCCTGTCATTCGGCCAAACCCGACTATCATGTCCACTCGTCTCTATTCATGACCAGCCGTAAACTCTGACCGCTCCCTGTAACGTCGTGCACTTATTGTCTGGTGCCTTGTAGGATTTTTTTTGTTTGACAGCAGCTACCAAGGAAACCCCATGGAGGCCTTTTTGACATCTTTGACCTAGTTTGTTTAGACACTTGAAATAAAAGGGATCTGCGTAGGGAGGAGGCCTGCGGTGTCATGTTTGTCTTATACAGGAGCTGGAATCCTGAGCCCGTCTAATAACCCGCCATAAGACAGGGGAGGCTTCTTGAAATTGTATTCTCTTAGTACTGATCAGAGGTCATATCCTAGGGATGTACCTGGCCCCTCCGGGCTGAACCTGCCCTGTAGATTTGTAGTCTCTTGGCTCCGTAGAATAGAACAAGCCTCGGCAAGAGGATCATTTACCTTCCCGCCCGGGTGTATGTCGTCCTAGTTCCTCCATGCTCACTTTTTTTTTTTTTTTTGCGCCCTTGAAAAGGTTAAATGTGCGATTGTGTATCTGGTTTAACCCTTTTGTGAAGAGGGATAGCAGCATCAAGGCCATAAAACCAGTCTGGGGTGTAACACGGAGTCTTCACGGCCAATTATCAGAGTTTGGTTTACACCCAGGTCTACCTGTATGTAGTACATGCGGTGATAATAACAGCTTTGCTTTTAATACTGCATTCACTCCCTGTTATAATAACTGCGATGCTTATGTTGCTCACCTCTGACCTCGTCCGTGACCCTAAGTCTCTATACAGGGGGGCGAAGACAAGGGTGATGTGACGTAGGATCTGCACCCAGCATCGCTGGGGCCTCCCTTGTGGCCGCTTGCAGTCTGGTTGCATAAGCGAGTGTGTGTATCCCTGGAGCTGATGTGTGGGAGGTCAGTGACTAGGTCAGGTGCAGGCTTTCTTGCCCTTGCAGGGCCTGTGGGTTATGGCAGTGCACAGGCCTGTATTTATATCCCAGGTGTATCTATATCTGCACGCTCACAGCCCTCAGCAGAGCAGGATTACAGCCAAGCAGCTTATTAACACCCTGCAACATGTCAACACTGGAGCCGCAGCCAGCGTGACTCTGCACTCCGGCCTGCGTGCAGCGTCTACACAGAAGGAAGCCGCAGCTTGTGTAACAGCACCGCCACCTCTACTTTCCGTCACAATGTGTCAGCGCCAGTCAGCAGCAGTGGCAGCGCCTGCTTTTTTTGTCCATTAACTAGATGAGGGCATATATTTGCTTTGTGGCCTATTAATATGTAGCCGTGGGTGTAGAGCGGCAAATGTGCCCTTGTACCCACGTGCGGCCGCGGCCTTGCACAATAAGGGTTGTGTTCTGCTCTCCCCTCATGTCATTTACCATGTAGAGATTTAAAGGGATTTTAAACCTTGTATTGGTGGCCTTTCCACTGTAACTGGAAGCACAGCGCCGTGTCTGGGTAGTAGTACAACTGTGGCACAACTATTGTCAGATTTAACCCATTGCGTTCTGCAAACTGCTAGAAACCACCAGTTTTTAAAGGGGTTGTTGACGTCCAGAAAATAATGGATATTGTTTTGTGTACTGAAAAGTTGTACAATTATCATTCTATAGGAAACCTCATTGTTTACTTCCTGTGGATAAACAGCCGTGTGGTGTCACACAGGTGCACAGCCTTGTTACATTAATATTATTACCTTAGTGGTCATTTAAAGTACTTATAATACTGAATATACTTATTTTTCTCTTCGTGTCCTAACACTTGTGTCTCCATCCCCTCCAGATTGATGAAGTCCCAGAACCTGCTGCAAAATCCACTGCCAATAGGTACCAAGTCTTCTTCTTCGGGACCCATGAAACGTGAGTAGTGTGGGAGCAGGAACGTGGATGGCGTGTTAGAGTGGAGTTGTATAAAGCTTATATGTAACAATGTCACTTTCCTCCATGATGTAGAGCTTACCTTGGTCCTAAAGACATCTTCCCATATGAGGAGACCAAGGAGAAGTTTGGAAAAGCAAACAAGAGGAAAGGCTTTACTGAGGGATTGTGGGAAATTGAGAATAATCCCACAGTAAAAGCTTCAGGATATCAGGTACAGTTGCAGTCCTGTTTCTGCCACTGCTATCGCATTGTTCACCATTCATTAAATCGTTTCATTAATACACATCCAACTTTTGTTATTCCCTCCCCTCAGCCCTCTCGGAAAAGAGGTTCAAAAGGCGCTGGACGAGGTGCTAATAAAGATGGAGAGAAGGTAGGGGCTCGTGTGTGATTTGTCTCATCTGGAGACGATAATAAAATTATCCCCCCACTAGACGTCAGTTCTTGTTCTCACATCATCCTGTCCTGTTTTTTTTATCAGGCGACACCAAAGAAAAGATCAGAAGCCGCTGCCGATGATGATGAAGAGGAGGAAGATGAGGATGAGGAAGCAAAGCCTGAGGGTGATGGAGATAAGAAAGGCAATGATGGCAGCAGTGATGAGGAGGGCAAGTTAGTAATCGATGAGCAATCTAAAGAGAAGGGAGAAAAGGCTGCAACCAAGCGGAAAGCAGAGGATGCTCCAGAGGTGGGTAACATCGGAGGCACCTGTGTGCGCTGTATATTTCAATGATTTGTGACCTGGGTGAGGGATTCTGGGACTGAAGAGCGTGATATACATAATGTGCCACTCCTGCCCATAGGTTGTGTGTGGTATTGCAGCCCTGCTCATTTGTACACCTTGGCCATTACCCAGAAAAAAGAGCCTGCTGCTCCGTGTCTTATCCCCGTTGGACTTGTATTAAAGGTTCTCTCCAGTGAGAGCTAATTCATTGTATAATACATGGTGCAGGGCCTGAGGACCATGACTCATTCATTCTATTGCTAGAACCTGAAGTCCTCCTCTCTTCAGGCCCTGCACAAGGTATATGAATCATCTGTGACTGGAGTGTTCCTTTAATAACCCATCAACATTAACTCCTACTACCTACCCTGCTTCTGATCCGTTCCAATGTCCTATGTGTTCTTTCCTCGATTCTCTATTCTCGAAAGCTCCCCATGAAATATACACAATTGGCCTCAAAAAAAGCATTGGCTGGTTCCTTCCCTCTTCGTGTGTTCTTTTCTCCGCAGAGCTCTCCCAAAAGAGTCAAGTCAGATGAAGAGCAGGAAGATGACAAGTCCGAGAACAAGGAACCAGAAAAAGATGAGGCCAAGCAGACGCCGGAGGCTAAAAAAGACGACAAGAGCGAACCCGCCGCCACGGAGGACTCAAAAGCGGAGGAAAAGGCAGAAGAGAAATCGGTCGTAGAAGAAACCAGTAACAAGGAGGCAAGGTAAGAAATGTCACTCATACTGAACCCCACAGGGGACTATGAAATAATCATGCTGGACACCTCCTAGTACCACATTAGGTGTACAGACTATGCCTGCTGGGAGGACAGTGTTATTGTGTGTTTGTTTATATAATGTGTGATAGAAAATTAATTATTATTATTTTTTTTTTCTTTAATTTCCAGCTAAAATGACTTTCCCTTTCCTGACTGGGCAGAATCCTGACGACCTTTTCCTAATGTGGGGCTTTAAAAAATACTTTTGGAAAGAGAGAAAAAAAAATTGGGGGAATGAACACTTTCATCTTCATTTATTTGGCTCAATCTGCAACCCAGAAATTGTCATTTTATATCAATCCATACGTTCAATACCAGATCAGAGGCAAAGTCCTTCCCTCATTTGGCGATGGCGGTCGTGCCTGGCACGCTGCGCCCCAGAGCAAGTGACATCCACAAGGCTCCTACTCTGTTGCCTCTGTTGAGCCTCCTGGTCTAAGGTTTTATTTTTATTTTTTTTTGTATTGTGTTTTTTTAACCCTTGCAATATTGTAAAGTTAACCTTTCCGTGTAGGGGCAGACGTGTCTTATTCTGCCCCCCTCCTGCTTACATTTGGTGTAAGCGCCCTATGTGTTGTGGGGTCTTCTGTGTTGTATCTTTCCCCCTGCAGTGGCCTCCGTCAGATGTCATTTTTATTTTTTCTGTTTTAATGGCTGCACCAAAGATGTTTTGCCCCCTGCAGCTGTAGCTTGCTTCTGACAATTCATCTAGAGTTATAAATATTATATATACACAGGGTGGACCATACCACTATTTTATGCCCCCCCTCCCCATATTGTATAGAACATCGATCTGCAACCTATGGCTGTCCTGCTGTTGTAAAACTACAACTCCCAGCATGCCCTGACAGCCACAGGATGCAGATATCTTCTATAGTAGAGGCTTTTATCCACCTTTGCTATGTTTTGTGTAGATCCCGCAGTGTATAAAGGTGAAGCTTTTGCCTATTGTGTGCTTTTTTTTTTTTTTTTTTTTTTTTTTTATTTCAATCTTTTAATCATGTGATCCTTTAAAACTGGATATGTTAATGTCGTGTATCAGCTTTTTATGTTTTTATTTCCGCCTCCATCCCATCTTGTCGTTTTTTTTTTTCCTTTGTTATCTTTGCTGCTGCAGAACATCGCAGACTAAAAGAGTAAAATCTGGAGTTGTTTAGAATGTGTATACTGTGTGTATATAAAGGAATGGTCCGCTGTAATATAATAAACACTAAATGGATAACGTGCCCCCACCTTAGGTTGTGTATAACGCCTGTTACTGTATAGGTACAGTAGCCTCCAGGACAATTTATGAATGTTCTGGGTCGGTCATAGAGAAGGTGGGTCCCATATTTTTCCCCAACCTTCCTCACCAGAATGGGAGCAAGATTACTCAACAAAGTGAGTATAAAAGAGAGCAACTTCCTCATCTCAATACGAGTGCCAGGTATTACATCAGCCATCGCTGCTTTAACCTCTTCAGCAGAGCATTGCCTTTTATTCTGTCCTGCAGATTATTACCCTCATGTTCAGCTCGTCACAGCAATAATGGTTCTGAGTTGGGGTCTATATCTGGGGTGTAGAGTAGAAGTAAATAGGGCAGTGGTGTCCATATGGAAACCTCATGCAGTCTGCAAAGGTTGGAAAGTGTTTCGGTGCAATCCCACAGAAGGGGGACTATTAGCAGGTCGGGCACTGTCCATGCATAATATTAATGCAGCTTCTGTCCCCCTTCCTTGGTGACATAATGCACCATCCTGTGATAGTGTGACGCATGCACAAGACTTAAATTCGGAACCCGAGTGATGTGCAAGAAGTGGATAATGAGGTATCGGGTCGTCATGATGAGTAACTATGGCTCGGAAACCTCCTTTTTCAGCCTCCTGCTATAGTCAGATGTATGTGCAGGTTTATTGGGCGCCAAATCCTGCGCTCAATGGGACCTGTAGGTGCAGTTATATGACCACTGCAAGGCAGGACTCTGAAGGGCTGTATTCACAAAAACATGGCTTCATTTCTCCTCCCTCTCCCGCATCTACATCAGTTCTTACCATCACCATCTGCACAATTTCTTCTCCTGCATCATCTCTCGCCCTTCTACGCATACAAAGGGTTGCAGACCAAAATCGTACACATCACACGGCTTCTCGCATCATTAAATGGGAAAAGTAATTTTGTAGTGAATGTTTGTAATAAAAAAAAAAAAAGCTATAATATTTACCCGGAAGTCATTTCTAGTCATTTTCTAGGTAGTTTTCTATTGCCTCCCTCCATTCTGGCCCACGTCACTTCCCTCCTTCCCCCTCTTCATCTTTGTTATGTGATGTAATCATTCAATTTGTAACATATGCAGAGAATTACTTTCCCTCAACTTTTTATTGTATTTTATTTTTTTTTCCCCTCCTGATTTTCGCGGTTGTGATGAAAGCAATTGTTTGGGGAAAAAAAAAAAGCTTTTCGTATAGTTCAAAACAACAAAAACCTGTAGACTGCAGATCTTTTGGAAAAACAGATTATTAAAAAATGAATAATAAAAAGTTGTCATTTGTCTTTTTAGTGTGTGTGTGTTTATTGTGTGAGCAGCGGGAGGTCACATGACTTGGCTCCCATGACTTTAATCCCATTAAAGGGGTTGTCTCACAACTTCCACCAGCGTGTCTCTAGTAATCTTATGTTTGTGATGCATAACTCTTACCCTCCTAAAATCAATATTTATAATTGGGCTAATAAGCCTGAAGGGCTCCTGGGGTGTTACCAGAGGTCCTCCTTGCTGTAATAAAAATTATTTTTATTTATATGGCGCACACAGATTACACAGCGCTGCACAGAGCTTTCCAAATCAGTTTCTGTCCCCAATGGGGCTCACAATCTAATCAACCTACCAGTAATTTTTTTGGGGTATGGGAGGAAACCGGAGAACCCTGAGGAAACCCGCACAAACACAGAGAGAACATACATGTTTGTGTCATATGTCACTGTTTATTGTCCGGTATAACCTCGGATCCTGGATAGATGAAGGCCCCTCCGGATCCTGGTGAAGTTCGGATGACTAGATGATGCCTATCTGTGTCTCTGACAGTGGTAATAACAGAGGCGTCCACCTGCAATGGAGAAGATTGAGAGCGTCACAAACACGTCCTGTATAGATGAGATCAGCAGATACAGCTGACATCGGCTCAGACTCCCTCTCTGGTCTCCAATCCATTGCTTGATAAAGATTCATTGTGAATCGAAACGTCGCGTCTGGATAACTTGTGAATGGGATTTTACCCTGCGGTGCTGTGGCTTCCTCCATGAATAGTGCCTGTTTTGGGTTTAAGCATCAGAACCTTCAGCTGCGAGCACCACCACTTAAGTTGTAGGACACTACTTTTTTCCAATTCATTGCAACACTACAATGTCCTGACCCAGACACATTTTGGTGCAGTCTAAGCTCCTAGATCCCATATGCAACATTACAAATATACTATAAATAAACTACGACCTGCAGCGATCGGCTACAATTGATATGGAAACCTGTCCAAAAATTTGAATCCCTGCAGCTCCACCACAGGAGAAGTGAAGTATTACAGTATGTGCATTCATCTCAATGGATTGTCTGTATAAGGCCGTGGTCACACGTTCCGCTAGCCGTCCCTTCATAACGCGACGCTACCGTACAGGGTGCCAGAACCTCAGCCCGAATGCACATGCGTTTTCCCCCGTGTGCTAGCTTCGCGTTATGAACGGACGGCTAGTGGAACGTGTGACCTCGGCCTAACACAAACTGGCGGAACGCTATTTAGGTACTTAATGCTCCAAACATTTTTTTTCTATCCGTAATAGAATCAACAATAGATAACACAAAGGCTGCTTGTTGGATGCTGGGTAAAAACAGGTCCCAACTTTAATTAACAATTCGTATTCTCAGAAAATTAAGGTACTGGTATAACTGCATCTCTCATCAAAGTGTCACAACCTCTGCTTAGACCACTGAATGCCCAGCTGGACTCCAAGCTGGTAAGTCAGGCAGCCGAGCACTCATCGCTTTATTCTCATCTGCCACCAGTAGCTCAGTATAGCTCATGAGCGTGAGCAGTTCTGCCCCGGCATGAATAACTAATACAACTGGTCCAGACGTGGACTTAATAATCTCTACCGCTTTAGGCAAGACCTGCAAATGCTCCTCCAGAACGTGTCTTCCTGTTGGAATCCCAAGTGAACCCGGCCAACAGGACGTCCCCTGCCCTGCCCAGAAAACATAAGCAACCAGACCGTAGGGTGAGGACGGAAGTCCCCCGACGCGCCTGAAAAACAAACACTTTACAAAAGCTCCAGTTGCATAAACCTGGTAAAACATGAAGAGCGCCAGCGACCGATACCCATAATACCTGAAATTGAAAACAGTTGAGGGGGGGACCGTCACCAAGGACCAAAAACTGACAACCTAGGAGAGAAAGAGTTAAGTAAGCCTGGGATAATGTCTCCCCCAGGACCTCCAATAACCTAACCCAAGTACCCCTCCCAAACACATCTGTCTTGGACCTGGGGGCCCTGATATGAACACACCTAGGGGCCTAACAAATGTCCCCACGTAGCAAACCAGGGCTATTATAAGATGGGGATGACTAACTTAGGGACTCAAAAAGCTCCAAAAAAGGAACAACTAAATGCCAAAGAAAAGAGCAACCCCTCTGTAGGAGAGGAACAAACTGGGGAAGTCATGTGTAACAGGCGCCACAGCAGCTGAAGGGAAACAGGTCTACAAACCTCCCACACCTTACCATATTGCTGCCAAGTGCAGGGAGCGAGAGACCACCTAACAATGGCCATCAGCCGTGGATCAGGTCCCACAGGAACTGTGGGCAGGATTAGCCCTCCCTGGATGCTGTCGGGTGGTGCTGTTGGAACACCTAAAAATCAAAGCGAAAAAGAGGGTCAGCCAACAACACTAGACACCCCAGGAACACGGTGAGCACGAAAGGAAATGTTATACTCAAATCACCGGAGAACCAGATGCCGTAATATAGACAACACTGGGAGGGAAGAAGATGTCAATTTATTGATACAAAAAACAACCCCCATGTTATCTGACCAGAAACAGATCTTCTGGTTGGAAAAAAGCACACCCCAATACTCAACAAGTTCTCCCATTATAGGAGATCAGAAACTGACGCCACACCTGCAAGTCCGCATGGCATGAGGCCTATGGGCCCCTTTCGTAGCGAGGGAAAAACAGCAAGTAAAAACCCGACCCATCAGCATATACCAGCAAGAAAACCCCAACAAGCCCAGGAGGGACTGCATTTGGAAAAGCGTGACATGATTCACGGAACAGAAACTGTCCACCAGATCAACCAGGCGATTTAACTTGTCCTGTGGCAAATGAAAAACCATTGCCACAGAATTAAGTTCAATGCCCAAAAGGACATTACCGTAGATGGGCCTTCTGCCTTTTCTGCTGAAAGGGGGGCACCAAAGCACCCTATAAAAACTCAAACGTAGACAAGAGGTGCGCCCACACAGAGCTACCTACAGGGCCAACAAACCAAAAAATGTCCAAGTAATGGGTAACAGAACGAAAACCAATTTCATAGAGCACTACCCGTTCAAAGCAACAGCTGAAAAGTTCAAATTACCTACAAGAAATGGAACAACCCATGGGCAGGCACTTATCATAGTAATAAAACCCAGCAATGCAGCAGCCTAAAAAGTGGTAACATCTCAAGTGGAAAGGGAGCAGTGCCATTAATGCACCTTTTACTGCATAGCACAAAAGAAAAACAGCCCAATCGAACGAAACATAGGATACTGGCGCCTCCTGGGAGGGAATGGCCTCATTCACCAAAGAGCCTTTGGGGAAGGACAAATGCTGAATCAGCCGGAACTTCTCCAGCTCTTTTTTCAGCACTACACCCAAGGGGGACACCCGCAAAGGAAAGGTGTTCAAAAGAAAAACCTCCAGATGTTCCTGGGCGGATCGTAAGTTATCCACAAACGTACCCGACCTCCGAAAATTTAAAGGGATGAAAAACCCAGCACCAAAACCAGCATGCAACAGACCCACTGCCTCCTGATCAGGATACCGCTCGAGCCACAGCTCCATCTCTACTACATTTACTGGCGTCATTCTGTTCAAAGCAGGGTAGGGGCTTGGCTTCGGCATCTTACAGCGGCATGGGCTCCCCTGTGGGAAGAGCATTCATGTTTATATTTACAGAAGCCGTAGAAATACCAGTGTCCCTTGTTGTAGAGCCAGCAGGCTCCTGGGCGGCAGACAGTCAAAATGTACCCAGTTGGTGCTGAAGGGCCGGTGGCCTGGGACTGAAAAGGGGTTAACTCCGCAGTAGACAGAGTCCTTATGTATACCATGCTGCGGAAGGTACCAGGCCAGATGCCCTGGACAACCTGCTGTGATCCAGCTTTTGCAGTGCCTGGCCCCTTGCCGAGGTGCCAGATGATCCACCAGAAGATGATGAGGACTGCCACCTCGACACTTTTGATCTCCTTGATCTCCTGGATGATCTGGAACAACCACTACACCTCGAATAAAACTCCACCTACGGGCCTCCCAGGAGGAGAGAGGGGAAGGCCTATGGAACGGTGGTAAAGCTGGCTCTGAGGAAGGAGAAAAAACCCAGCTAAACCTGCACCTCCAGGGACAATCGGAGATGGACCGTGAGCAATAAGGGGGGGGGGGGGGCACCACAGTAGCAGGAAGCAAATCCTGCCCAGACTGAATCCCTGAGTGGAGCGTCGTCACCAACGTGGAGGGAGGCTGAGAATGGGTAGAACCCACAGATTCCTGAGAAGGAGCTGGGCCATCATCCAACGACATGGACTGCTTGCCACAGGTATGGGCAGGGGGTGACACAAGGGCATGGGGCACAGCAGCCACTGTGGCTGGGGGAGCAGGGAAAGTGAGAAGCTGGGACACCTAGCCCTCACCTTCAGCCCTAATCCTGGCACAGAGCGCCACAATCAAGGGGTCCTCCATCTTACCAGGCAACAAGGGGGTTCCTGGAAAAACACACCAGGCAAGCACCACAGCAGTCCACAGATTACAATGTGATCCCAAGAGGAAGGGGATAGCGCGCACCTGGCTTATAAATGCAGGAAACGGGGGAAAGTTAACCAATGAGGTAGTTCTAGGCAGGGGCTGGACCCTTTAAAGTGCAAGTAACCCCATAAAGTGTATTCTTAACCCTTTTTGTGCTCCGTTTATCCTACACTGCCCCCGCCAGTTCAGGTGTACCTTCCCTAATCGGACAGGAGTACACCACAGGACATGATAAGTCCTTTAGAACCCCTCTGCTACCATGCTGGTGGTGGATCAGAAGATCCTGTATTGGTGTGAACACATCCGTACAGCCCAATCCCATATTACAGTCACCTATAATACCTTTCTGGTTGGCTCCACATGCTCGGTGAGCGTGGACCCTCCGTCTAGGGTGAAGCTGCCTTCTTGGAGGACGAGTTCTTTCTGGGGCCATACTCTGGATGTCTTTGGTCTCTTGCAGTTGGGTTGGTGACTGCTCCACATTGTGGCTGTTGTGTGTCTCATATTCCGACATCCTCCTGAGCACCGACCCTCTGATGGTAACGTCTATGACGCTGCAGACTCCTCGCTTCTCCTGGAGTGTTCATCCTCATTATGACATCATTGTGACATCACTGCTGAAGATACAGTGGGCAGAGACATCAGCAGTGGGTTTCCTGGTCAATTTATAGGGTTTTTAATTTTATGTTAACTTCCTCTGCATGATGAAATAATTTAGGAGGGAAAAAAAATTGTATCGTCACCTTCCAGGCTCCGTAATTTGTTTGTCAATCTGTCTTATAATTGAGGGCTTATTTTTTTTTTTTAGGGGGGGGGTGTTGGTGCAAAAAGACCTGTAGTATTATTTTGTATACACTGTGATTAAAAAATGTCTAATTGTTTTTCCTGTTTTTTATTAGCGTTTTTCGTTGTATAATATAATACTATTATAGTTTGGTGCAGAAGGTACAAAATGTCTGTGATTTTACTTCTTTGTTTTAAAGGTGCAGGAGACATTTTGGTGGGGAAGGGTTTAGACCAGTGATGGCGAACCTTTTGGGGACAGAGTGCCCAAGCTGCAACAAAAACCCATTTATATGTTGCAAAGTGCCAACATGACAATGTAAGCAGTAACTTATTGATCCCTGCTGTATCATAGGTTTTAATCGTATTGGCGTCCTGAGATCACCAATACAATAGAAAGATGGGGAAAATTGGATTGTAGCTTCCCTCCAGGGTCCCCTGAAGAGGAAGAATCAGGGGACCCAGAGCAGGAGCTCAAATGATAATCCATCTCTATCCAGACCTTATCGCTCCTCCTGTAGTCCTGGCAGCCAAGGATGTTGCTTTAAAATGGCGCTTAGCATGGAGCATCCTAGTCTCTATTGGACCACAGGAGGAAGCCTTGAGTTCTATCTGTTGGGGTGAAGGCCTGGGTGCCCACAGAAGGGGCTCCAAATGCCACCTCTGGCACCCGTGCCATAGGTTCGCCACCACTGGTTTAGACTTTATTTTTTGTACTTTTTTTTTGTTATATCACTTTGTCCCTTAAGAGGACACTGACATGAGATTGTTTGACCTCTTATATAACGCACTGCACTACTTATGTAGTTATAGTTCTGCATTCATTCTTCCCTAACAAGCATAACACAGGCAGTCCTGGGATCCTTCACTGGACCTTGGGCTGCCGAGCAACACCACCTGCACCGAGTTTCGGAGCTTTGCCTATCCCGGGTGCAGTTCGTAACTTAAATCTGATGGGCCGCAGTGCAACGTCTGTGCCCGTCCCCCGAGTATAATGTATGGCTCAAGTGCCAGGGCTGGCCTATGATACAGGATGCGATGTCCTGAATTTTACAGCTTTTACTGTGCGCCCCAATTGACATGTTTACTTTATTCTTTGGGTCGGTACGATCACGGGGATAACAAATTTGTATAGGTTTTATAATGTTTTCATACATTTACAAAAATTAAAACCTCCTGTACAAATGTTTTTTTTTAGATTTTGCCATCTTCTGGCGCTAATAAGTTTTTAATAATTTTGTGTAGGGACCTGTGGGTGGTGTCATTTTTTGCGACGTTTGATGACGTTTTCAATGCTACCATTTTTAGGACTGTACGACCTTCTGATCACTTTTTATTGAATTTTTTATATTTTTCAAAATTAATGGCAATAAAGAGCCATTTTCAAACTTGGGCTCTATTTTCCGTTACGGGGTTCAACGCAGTGAAAAAACATTATATTTTTATAGATCAGGCATTTTTGGACGCGGCGATACCTAATGTGTTTGTGATTTTTACTGTTTATTTATATTTATATCAGTTCTAGGGAAAGGGGGGTGATTTGAATTTTTGGTTTTTTTTTATTATAATTTTTTTTTTAAAACTTTTTTTATTTTTACTTATTATAGTTTTGTAACCTTGGTTGGTACGGATGTAAAGATATAACATGTCTGTGATTTTCCTTTTTTGTTTTAAAGGAGCAGAAGACATTTTTGGGGGCTTGTCCCCTTTCATAGCGAGGGACAAATGGCAAGTAAAAACCCGACCCATCAGCATCGACCAGCAGGCAAACACCAACAAGCCCAGGAGGGACTGCATTTGGAAAAGTGTGACACGATTCACGGAACACAAACTGTCCACCAGATCAACCAGGTGATTTAACTTGTCCTGTGGCAAATGTAAAACCATTGCCCCAGAATTAAGTTCAATGCCCAAAAAAGATATTACCGTAGATGGGCCTTTTCCACTGAAAGGGGGACACCAAAGCACCCTATGAAAACTCAAACGTAGACAAGAGGTGCGCCCACACAGAGCTACCCACAGGGCCAACAAACCAAAAAATGTCTAAGTAATGGGTAACGGAACGAAAACCAATTTCATAGAGCACTAGCCATTCAAGGCAGCAGCTGAAAAGTTCAAAATGCCTACAAGAAATGGAACAACCCATGGGCAGGCACTTATCATAGTAATGCTGACTCCCCCTATATAAGGCCGGAGCACACACACAACCCTTGTATGGTATATAGCAATAACGTTTCATCATTTATGGGCGGGGAAGTTGTGCTGCCTCACGGACTAAAAGAAATGGAAATTTCGGTAAGCAAATTTCCTCCTTCTTTTTCGTCCGTTCGGCAGCACACATATGGGACTTAGCAAGCAGTACTTATGGGGAGGGATCTTAGTCGCCTGCTGAAGCACCGCCTTGTGTAAGGCTGAAGCCTTCGGAGGCAGAGAAGTCCATCCTGCAGAGATTTATAGACGAGGATGGAGAGGACCACGTGTTACCTGCTCTCTTCTGAGTTGTACCTAGGGGAAGAATCCCATATGTGTGCTGTCGAACGGACGAAAAGAAAGTCTGTGATTTTACTTTTTTTTAAAAGAGCAGGAGACATTTTGTTTTTTTTAGACTTTATTTTTTAAATGTAAATTTTATTTTTGGTACATTTTTTTTGTTATATCACTTTGTCCCCTAAGAGGATACTGAAATGAGATTGTTTGAATTTTTATATAATGCACTGCATTACTTATGGCCTGCGATAAAGTAGGATGCGATGTCCTCGAAACCTCTTGTGACACTGCGCTGTAGAAAAGTGTTGCATCAGAAGAAGTACCTTTAATCACTGAAGTAGAATCACGACAGAGAGGTCATTAAGGGGTTAAAGGAAATCTTTCATCACCAGGAACATTACTCATAGATCCAGGCACCATGACTGTGGTAATCTTCTTATATGTGTTATCTATGGCCTCCTTCCTTCTAAAATCAACATGTACAATTATGCTAATGAGCCTAAAGAGTTCTGGGGATTGTTACTTTTATGCTCTGGGTTCACTTTGCATCCCCCTGTTCCATCAGTGCTTCCCACTCCCTCACACAGTGGGAGGGGGAAGTGCTCCTGCACCGTGTAACTTCTTGTGAAGCTGCAACACGGAGGGGCTCTGGTAACACCGCCCCACAGCCCTTTTGGCTCTTTAGCACACTTATAATGTTGATGTTAGAAGGAAGGAGGCCATGGATAACACATATAAATAGATTCCCACAGTCACAGTGTCTGGATCTATGAGTAATGTCCCTGGTTTATCAGGATGGATTTTGATGGTAGATCTCCTTAACAGATAGAAGGTGTGACCATATAAAGCTGCAGGCTGTTAGAATCTGTAAGGCTCCATTCACACAGCCGTATATATGGCCAATATACGTCCCCCATAGACGGCACACGTGCGGCACCGTACCGCTCCACACCCCGTTAAAAGATAAGACATGTCCTATCTTTTCTCGCCATACGTGCGCCATATATCCCTATGGAGAGGGGCGGGGGTGAGCAGCGCTCACCTCCTCCTCCTCTCCCCGTCGCGCCGTGTGCCCGTCGTGCTATGGTATGGTGGGCAACAGCTGTGTGAATGTAGCCTTAGGCTGTGAATTATGGATTTATATTCCAGGATTGTAGCTCTACTAGTGCACCAGGGGCATGTCCTTACACTGCTGTGCTCCAACTAATTGCTGTAGCAGGCATCAGTTTGAAAGCTATGGTAGCTATTCGGAGGGGCGGAGCTGTGGAGCAGTGCAATGCAGAGAGCTAAGAGCACAGCAGTGTTAGGACATTCCCCCAATGCAGTTGAAGAAGCTACATTCCTGGAATCCATTATTTTTACAGAAATGGGGGGTTTTTTAATCACTTTTATCATGATGAGGGTGGGGCCGTCCACCTCTGCAGGATTAGTCGTCTTTGCAGTAAAACAACTAGTGCAATCAATGACTGAAATATACGCCCTTTGACACCGTCATACAAAAACATTGGTCTGGATTCATGTTCCCCAATAAGTTCCGTCCTGCAATTAATAAGATGAAAGAAAATGGCTTCCACTAGGAAACACTTAATTGGCCCCATTAGTCAATCAGTGACAGAGACAGTTTTGGGAAAAATTCAGTGTTTTGAGTATAGTGATGGGGGGCAGGGTAGTAATAGTTAGTGGGCACCTTCTCACTCCTGTTTGGTTAATGTAAAGAATAATTAAAAAAATAAAGACACCGCAAATCACTGAGCGATTTTATTGATCTTATTCAATGCTGCATTGGTCCTAATGGAGGCAATTGCTGGCCACGAGGCTCTTCTTCAGTGTTAGTGATCCTTACTAGGTCTAGGGGTGAGGGTGATGGGGGGATCTCCGCAGCAGCATGGTGATGGGGGGATCTCCGCAGCAGCATGTTTCCACCTATCCCTTCGTTTTATAGTGATAGTAGTAGCGCATTCGCCCACCTGAAAAGAGGAAAGAAGATTCATGAAGTTATTACACGTCTAGTGTGGGCACCATAACATATTGCTCTGTCACGCTATTCTGTCATGTTTGTCTCCAGCCCAAAGATGGAGACTCAAATGAATTACCTCATAACACCTCCCACACAACTTTGTGGGGCCCCTTTAGTCCCATACAGTAGTGGGATACAGGTAAACCGGACCACCTGTTAATATAGCAGTCGTGAAACCAGGGAGAAGCCGGATGAAGACCCACGTCCTAAATATCCACCCCTTAGTGTTACTTGGTGCTGCCATCCACAACACACAAGAAGAGCCACAGTTTAGAATTAGGGGGTCCTCAAGACATAACTTTGGGTCCCCAAAATACCAAATCCACCCCTGCTCACATGTGGATAGTTATCATACGCAAGCTCTCATGTAGATTGTGGAGGTCCTGTCCCTCTGGGTCCTGTCTGGCCTAGATTTGTCCGATTATCCAGCGACCATTCACTGTAGAAAATGCGCTGTAAAATCCCCTGCGTCAGTCCACTCCACCGCAGCTTGTGTCCCCCCTTCATGTCCTCTTGGAGGTAGCGTAAAGGGGATCATAATCGGCATTGCGATTATTTCAGGGCTTGTATGTCAGAAAACGGATGTGCTGTCCTGATAAATCTCCCACACAACTTTTATAGTTTTAATCACTTTTTTTGAACCAGATTTTATTATTATTTATTTTTTTTATTGTGCCTAAAAGCCAGGAGTGCATTTTGAAGGAAGGAGAAGTAAAGTTCTTCCTTTATATTCTTTTAAATTGACTCCTGCCTTCATTTTTCTAATGAAATGAGTTGTCTGCAAACATCCACGTAAGATTATGGGGGAGATGTATCATCAAGTTTCAACCAATCAGAGCTCAGCTTTAATTTTATAAACATCTGTGTTAAAATGAAAGCTGAGCTCTAATTGGTTGCCATGGGCAACTAGAACAGTTTGGCTCTAAGAGGCCTATGATAAATCTGCCCCTATGTGTTTATTGTTTTCTTATGTCATGTGATTATTATAGGTATGTTCACACTGAGTTTTTGAAAAGTAGATTAAAACCCACATAAAAGATGGATGATGGCACTGAGCATGTGCACAGTGTCATGTTTATACATAGAGATCAATGGGGCGATTAGAGATTAATGGGGTGATTTTTCACTCAGAAACATAAAAAACTTAAGGTGAACGACATAGCAACCAATCAGAGATCAGCTTTCTGTTTACCAGAGCTGATTTAAAAATAAAAACTGACCTCTGATTGGTTACTATGGACAACAAACACTGTTCTAATATTGTTTGAGGCCTAGTTTACCTCATCAATGGGCAGCCATGATTTATATTAGAGAACATGACCAGTAGGTGGACAGAGTGATGTGACCTACTCTCCTGCCTGGTCAGACATTATAACACCTATAGCAAAGGATCATGGGAGGCCTTTATAACATGATATAATGTATATTTGACATTACCGATGCGGCCGGCCTTGGTTCTCTTGTATGCAATGCGTCTTCTGTTACTACGGGGTGCGCGCTTTCTTACGTTACGGGACTGGCGTCTCCTCTGGGCCATGTTGGTAGTTGAAATCTCTTCTGTCTCAGGAATTACTGATATAGAAATATCAGGAGCTCAGCTACTTCTGGTTCTATGGTGATGTCATAATACATAACATGGTGATGACATCACAGTCTTAAGATAAACAAGCCATTTTGGGTCATTCAGGCCTCGGACAACTTTTTCAAGTCATGACATTTCTATAGAAAGTGCCTGATGGATGAGGATCCGGCCTTTGTGGCAATCCCATCTAAATTAGGCGGCGGTTGTGTATGAGTGCTACCATTTTTTTCGATTCTGTGAAAAACTGCTATACTTTAAGATGGGATACAAGGGGCCTCACTCTTGATTGATTGATGGTGGTCCTAAAACAATACATTTTCTTCTTCCTCATCACATCATGAGAGTCAGAACTCAAATTTTCTGTGGATGCAGCCATTTGTGGGCTTGTCTTTTGCAGAACTAGTTGTATTTCTGAACAGTCTGATTCTTGCAGTACAAATAATTTTTAAAAAAGTAAACTTCTACCATTTTTATTTTGTTTGCATATTTACCCCATTTGTCATGACAGGGGAGACCTCCATCATGAGGTATTATATACTCAAAGGAATTTCATCAGTAATCAGAAGCTAATAAATAATCAACGCTTCTAGGTTTCGAAAACCTTGGGAGCCCCAATAGTTGTAAGAAATTAAATAAATATGTAAAAAAAAAACCTTTGTCCTACCGCGCACATCAATAAAAAAAAAAAATCGGAAATCGGAATGTATTATTAAAGTTACATCAATTTTTTGCTTCAAAATGTCTCAATTCTGCCGAATT
Organism: Engystomops pustulosus; assembly: GCA_019512145.1. NCBI lineage: Eukaryota > Metazoa > Chordata > Amphibia > Anura > Leptodactylidae > Engystomops > Engystomops pustulosus. Next base: position 8,401 of record WNYA01000935.1, on the reverse strand, counting down.
GGGCCAAATTTATTACTTTTTTTGGCAACTTTTTAAAAAAATCCACTTGGACAACTTACTTCAGATTTAGTCACAAATCCATTCCAGTAACTTTCTAGCTTAGGATAAACTTAGGAACCATTTGCACCACATTTTCGATTTTTATATGACATTTTAGCTAAAAATTTGCACATCTGCTGCAAACAGAAGCAACTCATGTGCCTCAGTTATCAAGCTGCCTAAGACGCTATGATAAACTTGACATGAAAAAGACATCCATTGAGCTTTTAAGGCTTCATTCACACAGCCATGTGCTTGCATGGATATAAACCCGAGCATTAGGGTCGGCTCTAGGTAGGCCCCTGGGTGACAGAGCCTCAGTAGGCCCCTTTCCAATGAACTCTCGTAATGGCATTAAAATTCAGAAACTAAAACAGTCTCCTGTTCTCTAAAATATTTGTTAGTTATTAAAACAAACAGCCCCCACATTGTTATTTATATAAGCCACAGCCTATGGATTCATCAAAGACAGCTCCCCTCACCCCCATTAACTCCTTGTACAGCCTTATGTGGGCCCCCCGGTATGCCCAGTGCTGGCGCTGGCTCTACCGGGCATAGCATACGGTCGGGTTGGAAAGGGAGAGGGAGTGAGCACTCCTCACCCCTCCACTCTCCATAGAAAGTTGAGCAGCTGTACTGAAAATAAGACAAAATATAGCACATCCTATATTTTATATCTGGTCACGGTGCAGAGAGGTTTGCACACAGCAAATTGTCCAGGCAGATCACAGGCCCCCATACAGTCATGTGAATGGGGCCTTAGAAGGTCTAAAAAACTGGAGTAAGACCCTGCCTTATGATAAATTTGTGATAAAGTGAACTACAGATCCAACACATTATAAACATAACTATCCCATAAGGTGACTGACGAAAAATGTCCAAATTGACCCTTATTCCCCATTTTGCCTTCCATAGAAATTGTTCTTTCCAAAATGATTTCAACGAAAACATCAGCTCATCCCTCAAAAAAGGAGACCGCACGCAGCTCTGTACTGCAAAGTATGAAAAAGTAATGTCCGTCAGAATAAGGTTTTTATTTCAAGTTTTTAAGGCATTAAAACATAACAAACACTAAGCATCTATTTTCATGAAAAATACAAGCCCTCATACAGCTATGTACACAGAAAAATAGAAAGTTATGGATTTGGAAGGAGGGGAGCAGAAAAATGAAACGTATGGGGAAAAGCCTGCATTCATGAGTGAATAGTAAAGCTTTGTTTTCCATTCAGAAAAAATTCTCTGAATGGATGTGGTGTGAACATGGCCTTAACGCAGTGATTGCTCTAGTGATGTCCCTGGTGTCTATTAGCCATTGTCCTTTCTCAGGTGTCAGTATGACATTGTGTAGTAATGATCACTTTATGTTACTCGTATGTAATATGCTTTTTTTCTCGCGGTATAAGAATCTCGTACATTGTATAGATGCTTTCAATAAAGTTTGCTCAAAGAGAAAAAAAAAACACATCGCCGGCGCTTTGTAAAACTACAACTCCCATGACGCTTTGCGGCACCGACGGGAATTGAAACACACAGTTAACCGTAATAAAACAGTGGGGTTTGCCGTACATGAGACGGTATTAGGAGGGAGGTGACGGATGAGTGGGATATTTGTAGATTTCGGTGCGGGGTGAAGCGGTCGGTGTCAGGGGTTAGAGGTCGCGGGGACATGTGCCGGGGACGCTTCCTGCTGCCTGTGGAGGAGCTGCCTGATACTGTCTATGAGAAGGGAGCAGAGGAGGTGAGAGCCGGGGTTATGTTATCTGGGGATAGAGACCCTTATTGTCAAGGTCACTGCTCCATGGCGGCTGCAGTACAGAGGAAATATATATGTATATAGCAGTCATGTATCCATATAATACCCAGGAGATGCCACTAGTGGGACATCTAGGACACCCTCTGATCAAAGGTGTATCCAAGGCCATGTCCCTGCACAGTGGCGCCCCTCTGTCAGCTCTGCAGGGACTGGCATTGCAGCTTCATGCAAATGGATGTTGAGGGTTGTAGTTCTAAAAATCTGCAGCTCCTGCTTTCGGACCCTTGCCAATGATGTCACGTAGCGGAGGACTCCTTCAAGGGGTTGTCCAAAACTATATTATAGAAATTATACACAAAGCTGTGAATTGGTGTAAAGTATCAGGTCGTATTGGGTGTCATGGTGTGTGAATTAGGGGTGACGCAGCAGGAAGAACCCCCACCTGGTGCATCTGCAAAACCTATAAAATATCTGACATGTGTTTTCTATCTAGGTCAGGATCTGGGAGCTGGTAGAAGCCCCCTATAAGATTTACACTTAAAGGGGGCTTGCAGAAGAGACATATGGACAGTGTGCTCTATATTAGACAAACCCTTTAATCTTATTTTTTTTTCTACACTTAGAAACCCCTTTTATTCTTTGGCCACGGCCGGGGGACCCCTTTTATTCTTTGGCCACGGCCGGGGGACCCCTTTTATTCGTTGGCCACGGCCGGGGGATCCCTTTTATTCTTTTACCATAGCTCAGGGAGCCCTTTTAATCTCTTGCCACAGTCAGAGGGTCCCTTTAATTTGTGAACATATAAAACTTAGCATCTGTTTGTTGTCTTCCAGAAATGCGTCTCACCGCGCTCCTCGCTCTGCCTAATAAGGTGATCAAGTTACCCCGGGATTACCGCTTTGGCACCAGCCGACCCTCTACCGTGGCCGCACAGAAGAAGAACCCACCCGGGAAGAGGAGATCCAAAATCTTTGTGGAGCCCATCAGTAAGGATGAGTGGGCGTATTTCCGTGGTGATACAGTAAGTACAGGTGGGGGGCTTTCATGTTTGGAGGGCTGCTTTGATCTGCTGCAGATCCTTCTATAAATCCATGCTGTGCCTGCAGCAGAAGTTGCTGCAACTTTGATCACCATGGGGGCAATATCTGCAACTCTAATGGTCTGCAGAGCGATATTTTATCTGGTAAACCTCTAAGGGAGCAGCTTTGGAAATGGGGAGGGGGGGGTGCTCTCCAGTGAGGACCCCTAATTAAAACAGCAGCTTTTTGGTACTTTGGTTGGAACAGGAAGTGATGATGTCATGTACAACGTTCCAGAGACCACTGAACTGTACATGATATCATCACCTCCAGTATAATGCGACCAGGGGGCGGCCACCGAACCAGAGGGGCCTCCAAAGAGGTACGTTTTTTTTCTTCCTTTTAAGTTGTAGAACCCCTTTAAGACATCTTGGAGCAAATACTGGAGAACGTCCTGTATTCTGAAACTGAGGTGCATCCTCTTCCCCATGCAGAAAACTCTACATGTCTGCCCTCAGACAGTCATACAAGGGTAGAGGTAGCCATCACTATGGGATTACTAACTCTTTTGGGGTCTGTAGTCTCCCCCAAGAAGATTGAGCAATGTCTGCTGCTCTCACTATACAATTACTACAAGTTTCCACTTTGTTTTGCAGGTTGAAGTCCTCTTTGGTAAAGACACAGGAAAACAAGGGAAGGTGTCACAGGTGATCAGAGCCCGCAACTGGGTGTTGGTGGAGAACCTGAACACGGTGAGGCACTGCGGGGGTTAATGTGATACATATGGAGGTGCATGCATATAAAACATGGCGTAATCCAACATGGTCCATGAATCTCTTCTAAATGCTAGTCCCACAGTCCTCTCCTGCCTCTCCGCTCTGTGTCCTCACTGCTCCTGGGTCCTCGGGGTGGGCGCTGTCTTACGTTACGGGATTGGCGTCTCCTCTGGGCCATGTTGGTAGTTGAAATTTCTTCTGTCTCAGGAATGACTGATATAGAAATATCAGGAGCTCAGCCACTTCTGGTTCTATGGTGATGTCATAATCCATAACATGGTGATGACATCACAGTCTTAAGATAAACAAGCCATTTGCGTCATTCAGGCCTCGGACAACTTTTTCAAGTCATTACATTTCTATAGAAAGTGCCTGATGGATGAGGATCCGGCCTTTGTGGCAATCCTATCTAAATTAGGCGGCGGTTGTGTATGAGTGCTACCAATTTTTTTGATTCTGTGAGAAACTGCTATACTTTAAGATGGGATCACAAGATACCTCACTATTGATTGATTGATGGTGGTCCCAAAACAATACATTTTCTTCTTCCTCATCACATCATGAGAGCCAGAACTCAAATTTTCTGTGGATGCAGCCATATGTGGGCTTGTCTTTTGCAGGACTATTTGTATTTCTGAACAGTCTGATTCTTGCAGTACATATAATTTAAAAAAAGAGGGAAACTTCTACCATTTTTATTTGGTTTGCATATTTTCCCCATTTGTCATGACAGGGGAGTCCTCCATCATTGACCCTGTATTATATGCGTAATTGTATCAGTAATCAGGAGCTAATAAATAATCAACGCTTCTAGGGTTTGAAAATCTTGGAGGCCCGAAAAATTGTAAAAAATTTAATAAATATGTACAAAAAAACCTTTGTCCTACGGCACACATAAATAAAAAAAAATCTGAAACACAGGAATTTATTATTACAGTTACAGCAATTTTCTGTCTTAAAAATGTATCACAAATGTCGCATCTGCCGAATTAGGCCAAATTTACGACTTTTTTTTGGCGACTTTTTTAAAAATCCACTTGGACAACTTACTTCAGATTTAGTCACAAATCCATTCCAGTCCCTTTCTAGCTTAGGATAAACTTAGGAACCATTTGCACCACATTTTTATATGACATTTTAGCAAAAAATTTGCACATTCGCTGCAAACAGAAGCAACTCATGTGCCTCAGTTATCAAGCTGCCTAAGACGCTATGATAAACTTGACGTGAAAAAGACATCCATTGAGCTTTTAAGGCTTCATTCACACAGCCATGTGCTTGCATTTATATAAACCCGAGCATTAGGGTCGGCTCTAGGTAGGCCCCTGGGTGACAGAGCCTCAGTAGGCCCCTTTGCAATGAACTCTTGTGATGGCATTAAAAATTCAGAAACTAAAACTGTCTCCTGTTCCCTAAAATATTTGTTAGTTTATCATATCAAACAGCCCCCACATTGTTATTAATATAAGCGACACCCTATGGATTCCAGCTTCCCTCACCCCCATTAACTCCTTATGTACAGCCTTATGTGGGCCCCTGGCACTTGCCCGGGTATGCCCACTGCTGGTGCTGGCCCTACCGGGCATACCATACGGTCGGGTTGGGAATGGAGAGGGAGTGAGCACTCCTCACCCCTCCACTCTCCATAGAAAGTTGAGCAGCTGCACCGAAAATAAGGCAAAATATAGCACATGTCCTATATTCTATATCAGGTCACGGTGCAGAGAGGTGTGCACACCGCAAATTGCCTGGCCAGATCACAGGCCCCCATACAGTCATGTGAATGGGGCCTTAGAAGGTCTAAAAAACTGGAGTAAGACCCTGCCTTATGATAAATTTGCCCCATTAAGTGAACTACAGATCCTTTATAAACATCCCATAAGGTGGCTGATGAAAAATGTCCAAATTGACCCTTATTCCCCATTTTGCTCCCATAGAAATTGTTCTATCCAAAATGATTTCAACGAAAACATCAGCTCATCCCTCAAAAAAGGAGACCGCACACAGCACCGTACAGCAAAGTATGAAAAAGTAATGTCCGTCAGAATAAGGTTTTTATTTCAAGTTTTTAAGGCTTTAAAACATAACAAACACTAAACATCTATTTTCATGAGCTTACTGACCCAAAGCATTAAAGGGCGATGTCATTTGGATCGCACAGTCCGATAAAAACAAAAAATACAAGCCCTCATACAGCTATGCAAAAATAGAAAGTTATTGATTTGGGAAAGGAGGGGAGAAGAAAAATGAAACGTATGGGGAAAAGCCTGCATTCAGGAGTGAATAGTAAAGCTTTGTTTTCCATTCAGAAAAAAATTCTCTGAATGGATGTGGTGTGAACATGACTAAACCCAGTTTCTCAGGTGTCAGTATGACATTGTGTAAATGAAACCATAAACCGCTGGTAATCATTACTCTTTGTTACTCAGATGTAATATACATAATATAATATATTAAACATTTTTTTCTCGCGCTATAAGAATCTCGTACATTGTATAGATGCTTTCAATAAAGTTTGCTCGCTCTGTGTCCTCACTGCTCCTGTGTCCTCTCCTGCCGCTCCGCTCTGTGTCCTCACTGCTCCCGGGTCCTCTCCTGCCGCTCCGCTCTGTGTCCTCATTGCTCCCTAGTCCTCTCCTGCTGCTCTGTGTCCTCACTGCTCCCAGGTTCTCTCCTGCGGCTCTGCTCTGTGTCCTCACTGCTCCCGGGTCCTCTCCTGCTGAGCAGAGGAGAGAAGACGCTGCAGTGTGGTGTAGGGAGGAGAGGTGAAGGTGCCGTGTGGTGAGCAGAAGAGGATTTATTTATCTTTTTGTCTGCTCTGGTGTATCCAGTATTAGTTTTATGCAATGGGGGTCTTCAGTATTGTTTGTCTGCTCTGGGAGTCTGCTATGTGGTCTCCATTACTATTATTATCTGCTCTGGGGTCTCCAGTATTATTGTCTGAATGCTGTATTTGGTTTCTGGGGTGGTATTTATTGCTGTAAATGTAGTATGTATAATCTCTGGGGTGACATTTTGTGCTGTTCTGTGGTTATTGGTACATCTAGGGTGGTGGTCACTGATGTGGGCCGATAAAGTTGAGCAGTATGTGACAATATGGCCCTTCGACCAATAAATGTTGCTCACCCCTAGCCTAAATACTTCAGTCTGAAGTAGAAAAGACATTTAAGGGAAATTTTATAATTTTTATAATTTATTATATGTTTATGGAGTTGGCCAATATTATTACAGCTCCGACTCCACCAAAATAGGTACTGACTCTGCGGCCCTGCCATATCCTATAAACCAGTGCGCTCTTACATTTCACATATATTTGTTCTCTTATCCTTAGCATTTCCGCTATGTTGGGAGGTCTGGTGACTACAAAGGGACTTATGTGCCCAGTGAAGCTCCTCTCCTGGTCAACCAGGTGGCTCTTGTAGATCCTACAGACAGGTGAGACGCTTTAATAATGTGCTGCCTCCTATTCATGGCTCTTGTTATATCTGCTGTTGGACATAATCTGATGTATTTTTCCATCCTCCTTATTTTTTCCCCCCTCTGGTTTACTATCAATCTCGTGATGCCTCAGCACAGCATCACCTGACCATTTAGAGACAGAACCATCACTGCTGTCTGGGACTGCATCGTGATGATCCTCTGTCTATAGGCCCCTAAACAAATTAAGACAGGAAAATAGAGATGTGGACTTCTTATCTATAACTGTGTGACCGGAACCTAATTATTATTAGAAACTGTCACTGCCCAAGCTGATCATCCTCCACAGAACATCATTTACACTTCACACTTTTAGGCACAAGTCTCTAGTAGTGTTTAACCTCCCTTCATGACTACTCCATCTGCTTTTTTTTCTGCCTATTAATAGTTTCAATTATCAGAACCTCCATTTTCCATCTTACCTTGAGCTGCACCAATTTTCTGGAATGCGCTTAGCACATAGAATCAGATTAACACAAAATAAACAAAGATTGACATTGTTTGAAAGGAGCCCTCACCCCCATTGTACCTGGCTACAATAGGTCAGATATTGGGCACAATAGGGAAGACTCTCAATGGGGTGCTCTGTACATCATTGTATTGTCAGTGATTGTAGACTCTTTTCCGCTCTCTAGGAAGCCAACAGAGGTGGAATGGCGATACACAGAAGAGGGCGAGCGGGTGAGAGTGTCTTTACGCACCGGACGCATCATTCCTAAACCTGTCTTCCAGAGACGAGACGGGATCATCCCGGAGCAGTGGACAGGTGAGGACACAACACAAATCTCCTGTATACAGTGGGTACAGAAAGTATTCAGAACCCTTTACATTTTTCACTCTTTCATTTCAGCCAATTGGTAAGAAAGGAAAAAAAAAGTCATTAATGTAATCTCTGCCTCCATCTGGACAGAAAAAAAACAAAAATGTAGATATTTTTGCTAGTTTATTAAACAAGAAAATCTGAAATATCACATGGTCATGAGTTGCAGTTACAACTGCATCGCAATCAGTTTTGAGGTGGTTTTAGGTGCAGTTTTGTTAATGAAATCCTTCTGGTATTAACGGGCACGGACTACAACCCTGATTCTCCAAGGACACAAACCTCCAGCCTCCTCTACTCATGTACATTGCTTCAATTTACCACACGCAGTGGGAGTGTCCACACTGACCATGACGTGTTTATTGTCCAGGACGATAATGAATATTCTGCCTCGTTGTGTTCTACAGGTCGTGACTCCTCCTTCTTTTATAATTTGGTTACTGTATTATATTTCTTTATGACAATAAAATCCATTTCTAGTCATTTTTGTTTCCTGTGTATTTTCAGTTTGTCCTCC
>WNYA01000934.1:49980-102342 GCA_019512145.1 Engystomops pustulosus | reverse complement strand
TCCTCCTGTGGCCCCCTGTCCTCCAGCCTCCTCCTGTGGCCCCCTGTGGGTATTAAACAAAAAAAACTTGAGACTTGCCTCTCCTCATTCCCCCACAGCAGTCTTACATTCTCTTCTCCCGGGCTCTGACTGTGACGAGCAGGAGGGGCCAGACAAGAGGAGGAGCTACTTCCTTACATCCCGTGCAGAAGAGGAGAAGCATGTATGTAGGTAGCAGGGGCTGATCCCGCCTCCTCCTGGTCCCGATGCTTTGGCTGCTCTGCAACCCTACTGTACGGGACCAGGAGGCGGCGGGACAAACCAGGGGAGAGAGGGGCAGCCCGGGACATTCTCCCAACAGCCCGGGACAGCGACTACACATTGGGACTGCCCCACCAGAGGTCATTAACTCCCTGCTGCCTGGAGATTTTCTCAGCAGCATTTTACTGCTGGCACTGTGCTGGATACTTGCCTTATTGCATTAGATCATTCAGAGAAGAATGGGGAGGTGTAGGAGGCAGCAGCTTTTAACCACTTCACAAGACTGCAGATCTGTAGGAGCTACAGACTGTCTGCGGGGTCAGCGTTTCAGAGGAGACGTATGCGATCGGTAAAAGAAAGCACTTGTTTTGCATAATTTACATACAAAACACATGGGGTCAGTTACTGATCGCAGGCATTTCCTCCAAAACCATGAAAAATATGTGACGCTAAGAGGCAGATGCGATCGGCACAGACCCCTCCCCATTCCACATGCAATGTGCCTCCAAGTGCATTGAAGGCGGGACGTGTGTCTGCACCATTTGCCTTGAAACAGCCGTGATCATCCTCCGGTACTAGATTTGATCAAATAATAACCAACACTTTCTTCCTTACACAAGATTTATTAGCCAAAAATCATCATTTTTATAGGCATTTCAGCAACTCATGGAATTGTTATGATCACCTGCATACCACAAACATGGGTGGACATCTTGGTTGTCAGATTTCTCATAGCTTCTCAGCAATAGCTGCCCAACCAACATGGAGGTGCATCGTGCAGCAGATACAATGAATATAGTAACGTCAGGGTCTGGGAAATAAGCAAATATGTTTTCCAGTATAAGAAATGGACTTGCCGTATATATACCATAAAAACCTGGAAAAAGTATTGACTCGAGTATAAGCCTAGAGTGGGAAGTGCAGCCACTAATAACATTTCCAACAATCTCCCCCCATCAATGAAAATTCCAGCAGCAGCCTCCCCTCATTAATTAAAATGTCCAGCAGCCTCCCTTCATAAATGAAGTGTCCAGCAAAAAAAAACAATTAATGAAGTGTCCAGCACCTCCCCACATCTAAGAAGTGTCCTCAGGCCTCCCCACATAATGAAGTGGTCCCAGCCTCCCCCTCACTAATCGAAGTGTCCAGCAGCCTCCCCCTCACTATAACACGTCAAGGTATATACAGTTATTTTTTTTATATACTCGAGTATATACGTAATGAGTGATGTGTAGACTTATCAGATTTACTAATATACACCATTGATATTTTTTTTTTTTGCGTAATGTAACCTTTTTCAGTCGGAGATAAAAATTATGGTTTATTACGTTTCTGATTTTTAATTCTATTGTTATTTTATTATTATTTCTCTCGGTTGTTACTTAAAAACTGCATCAAAAATCTTAACATGTAATTACTCCTATTCTACACGAGGGATCACCCAGCTGCTGCCCTAGTGGTAACGTTCCACCACTAATATTTTGTACCTGTTGTCCCCTCGCTGGGCATATTTTTCTTTCATGGATCCTCACAGCTACTTTTTAGTGGAAATCTTTAATACACCTTCATTTAGGCCACAAGGCGGCATGAAGGGGCTCGGTGATGTGGTGGTGAAGGTGTGTAAGTGTCTGATGGGGTCACACACAGCTCATAAAGGACAACTCCCCCCGCCTCATAATCCAGACTGATCCGGATATATTCCCAGAGATTTGGAGAGATTTTACATATCTTGACTGCCATGTCCCACTGATACTGAATCCCCATTTCCATTCGTTTAAAAAATACCAGGACTTGTTGTCTCCATAGAAAAGCCTGACCCTCCCCTTCCTATCCCTATACTGGATAGCACATGCCCACACGCATGTCCCTGAATCTCTGAGATCCACATCCCAGTAATGTCGTCCAGAGGAGATCCTGTCCTGCTCATCACCTGAGACTTTGATATCTCCCAGCTTTTTGTCTCCTGTATCCTAAACATATTGTTTTGTAGTGCATCATTCCAGTATATTGGAAATTTTTGTCCGTAGGATGCGGTATGCATCCTCTGCGAAAATATGTTCTTATTCATATTCTCTACATCCAGCATATGTCTGCAGGACCCTGCCCAAAAAATATCACTTTAGATCACTTTTTTAAGGGTTTGATAAGCATGTGAAATTTTTTTAAAAACCTGATCACCCCTCCATCATGTCCCCCTGTGTCCTCATCACCTCCAATACCCCCTGTGTCCCCATCAACCTCCATATATCCCCCTGTTCCTCATCACCTCCATAATATCCCCCTTTGTCCTCATCACCCTCCATCATGATCCCCCTGTGTCCTCAATCACCTCCATAATATCCCCCTGTGTCCTCATCACCTCCATCATGTCCCCTGTGTCCCCCTCATCACCGTCCATAATATCCCCCTGTGTCCTCATCACCTCCATCATGTCCCCCTGTGTCCTCATCACCTCCATAAATCCCCCTGTGTCCTCATCACCTCCTCATGTCCCCCTGTGTCCTCATCACCTCCATAAGATCCCCCTGTGTCCCCATCACCTCCTAATATCCCCCTGTGTCCTCATCACCTCCATCATTCCCCCCTTGTCCCCATCACCTCCTAATCACCCTCCTGTGTCCCCATCACCTCCATCATGTCCTCCCTGTGTCCCCATCACCTCCATAATATCCCCCTGTGTCCTCATCCTCCAAATCCCCCTGTGTCCCCATCCCTCATAATATCCCCCTGTGTCCTCATCACCTCCATAATATCCCCCTGTGTCCCATCACCTCCATAATATCCCCCTGTGTCCTCATCACCTCCATCATCTCCCCCTGTGTCCTCCCCATCACCTCCATAATATCCCCCTGTGTCCTCATCACCTCCATCATGTCCCCCTGTGTCCCATCACCTCCATAATATCCCCCTGTGTCCTCATCACCTCCTCCATCTCCCCCTGTGTCCCATCACACTCCATAATATCCCCCCTGTGTCCTCATCACCCTCCATCATTGTCCCCTGTGTCCTCATCACCTCCTCATGTCCCTCTGTGTCCCATCACCTCCATAATATCCTCCTGTGTCCTCATCACCTCCATCATGTCCTCCCTGTGTCCTCATCACCCTCCATCATTCTCCTCCCTGTGTCCCCATCACCTCCATATATCCTCCTGTGTCCTCATCACCTCCTCATGTCTCCCTGTGTCCCATCACCATCCATATATCCCCCTGTGTCCCTCATCACCTCATATATCCCCCCTGTGTCCCCCTCACCTCCCCCCTCCTCAGGATCACACAAGTCACCTGTGTCTGGTTCCTGTAACACAGTCAGTGGATCAGTCATGTTACACATCTCCTCAATGTCCTTTCATCTTCCATACACTCCTCCTTCTCTATCTCCAGCGTATGAATAGCATCAGAAAGTGACAATGACATTTTCTCTTTCTGCCTGGAGATGTCACTCAGGATCCTCTTCTCCAGATCTTCCAGTCTCTCCTGATGTCTATGAACAGGCATGACTCTCTTCGCTTCTCTAGATGCTTTTTCTTGAGCTTTTCTCCTGCTCTCCTCCAGCCTTTGAACTTTTTCATCTATCCTTTTCTCTTTGTTATCAGTTTCTGGAGAAGCATGCTCAGATTTCTTCTTCTCTTCTCTGGGCCTCATCCAGCATCTCCACCCGGTGACCTCTATGTTCTCCACCACACTGCAGGGACACACAGATACAAGCCGTATCATCCCGAGCATAATATTCCAGGATCTTCTTATGGACAGAACATTTCCTTGTTCTCCATGGAAGTGCTGGATCAGTCAGGACGTGTTCTGGTCCCTTGCTGGACTCTCAGATGATCATCACACAGAGAAGCCTCACACATCAGACAGGACTTCACCGCAGGTACAGGAGAGTGAATGCGTAAGTGCAGCAATCTCGCGTGACCGCCTCCTCTCGTGGCGGCTGAGTAGACGGACATGTTTCTACTACATTACCTAAGTTATGTTCCTCTGTAGTACCGGCCGCTTGTGAAACTCTCTCTACATTCAGGACAGAATAATTCCAGACCATCCCTGTGCATTCAGGACCTGATCAATACAGTCCCGGCAGAAGTTTGTGTCCACACTCTCAGGTTACAGGATCTGTATAAGTGGTCGAGACAGATGAGCAGAGCAGCTCTCTCTCCAGATCTGCAGACGCCATGTCTAATGCTACTGAGAAAGCAGAAAAACCAAATGTGACCTATAATCCCGGAACAGGAATTAGGGTGGAGTTTACTTGCTCCACCCAACGTCTTTTGATCTTGTGACATCTGGATCTAATAGAGGATATACAAAAAGTCATAAAAATCAGATCTAAAGCTGACGCCCTGAGATTTATAAGAACTGTATACTGTGTCCTTAACTTTGACACCATTTATTACTCACCATTCTTGTCTAGTAGAGAGGAAGGATATACTGTGCTCCTGATGTTCTGAATATTCATCAAATGGATTATTACTTGGGGCCCAAATTTTTTATTTATAACACCTTTGCCTCAAAACATCCTTGAACATTCCTATTATATCAACTATAACCAAATGCAACCCATGGAGTAGGTCGCTCTTCCTTAGCTCCTGCTCCCGCACCTACGTTTTGCTACTCAGCAAAAAACCTGACTAACCAATTCTAAAAAGGTCTCAGAAAGACAAAACACCTTGACCACCCTCACCTCGGAGGTAGTGCTGATGACTTGCGTCCTGCCTCATCTCAGGGTACCAAGGCCGAATGGTTCCCCCATCTCCCCACCGTCAGACAGACACTCCTGAGCGCCCCCTCCAGCCAACTCAGCAACCACAACCGACTCTGCTGTGTGGCATCGGCATCAGCTCTGTCACAGGCCAGACAGTCAATGCCACCAGAAGACTCTGACTCTAGTCCCGGCTCCGACGCCGGTCACACATCAGCAACCAGCATTACAGTGCACCGCAAGCAGCCTCCCACCATACCCAGGGCCGAAGGGGGATAGTCAAGACGGTGGGAACTAGCTGTCGCTCCCACTATGGCCCATGAATCATCTGGCCGTGAAAGCTAGCCCCTATTCCTTCTCTGCAAAGTGGCCTGCCAGGTTGGGTGAAGATTTTGCACAACCCATCTCTCCCGGGCTCTAACACAAATTACACTGTGCTACTCTCTGGTTAATCTCGACTCATCAGACCACCCCACACCTAGCAAACTCTTCTAGCATCTTCTGCGTTGCAACTCATATCCAAAGACTGTCTACCAGTCAGGCTTTAAAATACTGGAAGTGAAGGACACCCACATCAAAGATTATCTGGGTTTTCTGGTAGACAGAGTGGACGGCTTGGAGACGCCTCATGACAACACTAGAACATATGAGTTCAGCTCCATGATAATGCTACAGCACAGGCGCACTTACTGCGACATGACTTCTTCATCTCGAAGACGCTTAGCAGGAAGGGGCTCGGTGAAGGTGGTGTAAAGGTGGTGTAGTGGTCTGATGGGGTCACGCAGCTTATACCTACTCCCAATAACCCAAACAGATTCCGAATATATGATTGAAATTTTGTTTGAGGTAACCAGATAATTTTACATTTATGTAGCACTGAACAATATTGTAATATTAAGACCTCCACTAAACCCACAAGGTAAACTTCTACTGCTCATCACTCAACGACCCAGAAATCTCTCTGCAAAGAGAAACGCACACCGCACGTCACTAGTCACTATTCCACCTCTACCAGCTTTAACCCAAGGCCATGGATTCCATAGCCCGCGTGTGAGCCAACTGCCCCGACACAGCACAAGATAAAGCGGTCCCTATTGTGCCCAAGTTTGCAGCTTCGGTATTCTTTTTCAATTGTTATTGGCGCTTGAGCGAGCAAGACGTTGGGTGCGTCATTGTGTGGTGTTGGGAGACTTTGGCTTTGTAGGCGTGTAGAGACTTCTAGCCTTGAAGCTCCCCTAGAGGATTCTGGGAATATGCAAATACATTTCCAGGACGGGATAAGGAATCCATTGCCTCTTAGCTACTTGTAAGGCAGCCCTATTAGCATCAAGCATGAACTTTCTGGAAGCCTATTGACATTATGCGGGATTAAGACCATTCCAAAGGAACAGATTCCCAACTGTAGCCAGCGCTGTGTCCATGTGGTTGTGTCTCTTCAGTACTGTGTAAGGAACTATTTTAGCTGAGTGAGACTTGGGTTAGGGAGTAAGAGCGCTCCTTACTCAGACTACTCTTCACATGCATGTAGGGCTACAGTTTACTTTTTTCCACATCAATTCATATTCCCCGAGAGACTTCCTCGACATCTTATGAGAACCTGTCTTGTGGAACGGTCTCCTGATTTGGTTTTAAAATCCTTTTCTGAAAGAACCTACTTATTCATCATTACATCGTACTTGATACTATTTTTTTGTCTTAAAATCTAAGTTTTGTGGAGTTTTTTGATGAGAACAAAATCAGAAAATCGAGGAATGCGCCCTGTATTTCTGCTCAATCACAAGATTATCAAAGAGTTACAACTCTTACAAAATCCTGGATTGAGAGAGGAAGTGTTTTAATTGTGTGCGTGCCTGTGTGTGTTAGATTTTTAAAATATATGGTGGGGGGGGGGTGATGATAAGGCCACATAGTCAGGGGGAGGGGCATTATATTCATCAGTGTAGGTACAAATCCCCCACTTTCTTTCTCCAGCCTTAATTGCGTATTATTTTTCCTGGAGTTTAGCCTCCAAGGATTTTCGGAGACGTCCCGGGCCACCGACTGTTTCAGGAGCTTCCCTCCATTTTTTAGACCAGGGACAAGGAAATATTAATATCCCGTTCATGGAGTTATGGTCCATCTCAGCCAAGGCCAGATACATTTTTGGTATTGGGATAGCCAGGGTAACGTCTGCCTGGGTTCTAGCAGTCTTGGACACAGACATATAAATATCTCTAAATGGAACATAAGCAAATGGTCATGTCTGGATTCACCTGGATCACTGAGACCAAACCCTGACCCTATCCTTCCATTGAGAAGCTAGAATTTCTCCCATGGTCCCTGGACCTGATAACAAGGAGGAGATCCTTAAGAGCCCTCCCATGTATTTTGAAGGGGTGTGTGTCTGTACCTATATAAGCAAACACCCAGTGTGCCCTTGTGAACATCACAAGTGCAGAAGGATCCTCCCAAGTTTGCTCGACTTCCCTTGCTCCCATTGTACCCCCCCAGTGTCAACGACTCTCTTCTAGCCTGCATGCTGAACTTGTAGCCTCCTACCTGTATTTTGTACTCTTGTCTATGTGGGCCCTTACGGCAATTAAATACTAAATTATTAAGTTTAACCTGCCTTGCACTTTTATCTCATCCACAAATCCCCACGTTAGTGTCTCAGTTGCATACAGCTACCGGGTTGGTTCCTCACCGTATAAAATCCCTGTTAACGCAGTGAAAAACCTTATTATATTTTGATAGATCGGGCTTTTCAGACGCGGCGATACCTGATGTGTTTTTAATTTTTACTGTTTATTTATATTATATCATTCTAAGGAAAGGGGGTGATTTGAATTTTTAGGTTTTTTTATTATAATTTTTTTTTTTTTTTACTTTTTTTTTTATTTTTACTATTTTTTTCGGACGCCCTAGGGTACTTTAAACCCTAGGTTGTCTGATCGATCCGACCATGTAACTGCCATACTATAGTATACTACGCTATGGCATTATATGGGGATTTTACCTCCTCATACATTACAATTGTGCTGATAGCACATTGTAAGAATGGTTAACCCGAAGTAGCTTCGGGTCTTCGAGAGACCCGAGGCTACCATGGTGTCATATCACCGCTCCCCAATGACGTCACGGGAGCGACGATCCTTGGAAAGATCGTCGCCGCCATCTGTTTGAAGCCGCCGCAGCGATCAGCAAGAGAACACACAACGATCGGTGCCGGCACCCACGTCGGGTGTTACCGGTAAGCCTTTGCTGCAATATGCAGCGAGACTTACCGGCTATGGAAAAGGGCTCAGCCCGTGAGCCCTCTCCATGCTCGGAACGCGACCGCCGCCGTGAATACACGGCGGGCGTGCACGAACCAGTTAACAGAGCTACTGAAAGAGGCTTTCGGCCATTTAGGGTTGTGATTTAGGGGTTGTGCCATACCAATCCAGCGGTTGTGTGGACAACTCTAAAATCACTTCCTGCACCTCTCAGAACCCGTGCATTCTGGAGTGTCTATAAAAGGGTAATTAATTGACCTTCACGTCGTGTTTTCGCATTGGGGGCATTAATAAAAAAAATAACTTATACTCCTCTCCTCTCTCCTCATGCTCATTGAGGCACGGCACTGCAAAGTCACTGTCGCCCCGGTTTCTATCAGAGTTCAGATGCCGCCTGACCACAGGAGCGTACCTACTACAAGCCCGAACTACTGCTGAGCAGGTGCACAGCAGTTTCATACAGCGCTGCCACCATAGCGTACAAACAATGGGATGGCAGTGACCGGTGGCACCGGAAGGAGAGAGGGGACTACAAGTTTTAAGCACCCTATATGCAAAACCACCTTGGACTCTTGACATTAACATGGTGCTAGCCATGTTCCCCCCAAAGTTTTTAGCCAACCACATACACCTGGATAAGAGATGTGGCCACCACAATTTCACCTGTATCAGTAACATGCCAGATACAGTGTGACCGTCAGTAGTAAAGCGTCCAACCTTATGTCAAACCGCCCACTTCCTGAAAGTGACAGGTACCACCACCCCCTTGACTCAGAATACAACACGCCCCTTTGATTTTAGTCTTATTTTATGGGGTTTCTTTATAATGTGAGGGTGCAGGTTGTTTGTAATGTGTGGGGTGCTTGAAGGTTGTTGCAGAGTGAACCCCCCCCCCCTTTTATATGATCTGTAGCAATCATATTATATTGGGTGTCACTCATAGTTTAATAAACTTTAATTGTGGCGTGTGTACATTTATATACAATGTTTAATCATAGATAAAATGCCAAAAATTTTAGTGAACAAAAAAAAAAAAGAAAAAAAATTTATACAGCAAAAGAATTATAAAATGTAATCATTCAGACAATGCATTAATCTCATACCAACCAATATCCCAGATAAAAGAAATATTCCTCTATGTTGTACACAAGAGTTTAATATACTTTTAATACAAAGTTTAAATATTTAGCCAAAATGTATCCAGCAGATAGTACTGGATGGGGACAATGCGATATGATCCTGATTCTCCATTCTGTACCAGGTCTGGATAGGAGACCTGTGAGAGGCCCATAAGTCTAGAATCTAAGGCTCGCTGTGTCCTTATATTCTGTTCTCAGCTGATAGACCCCATTAGCGCAGTGCTCCGACATGATACCTGTGGATGCAATATGAGGCATCAGAACAGAAAAAACAGAAGTTTACAGTGAAGCTGAATCGCTAAGACTAGGGAATAACCTGTTCAGGAAGTACCTGGCAGGATATCTATTTAACCAAAAAACACTGAAGTTTAACTACATTCACCCAATATGCTACACAGCAGGTCTACAACTAGAGAGACAAGTTGCATACAAGAGGTACCACACAATAAGGGACCCCCCCCCCATGTTCTCCCATTGGTGTGTATGAAATGTCCGTCCTCTGTGTGTGGTAGGGGAAGGATTCGGATGGTTCGTCCAGTGACAACTTTTATGTCTTCCATTCTCTCGTGTAGGTGAATAACCCTGTAGGGGGATATTTAGTTTCAAGCCATTGGCAGGAAATACTCCCATCCAGTTAGGTATCGTGTTATTTTAGCAGACTGTGATTGGTCTTATTACGTAGCAGAATCTCTCCAAATGCGGCACATGTGTTATGCTGGACAGGAACATCGATCACAAGGTACAATATATTCCAGCCCATCATTCCTTACAACAACCGAGCCCCCTGACTGCATAGCAAGAACTTAAAGGTTTTTCAAAGATTTCCTAGTCGTCACATCCAGGGGGGTGGGGGGCGGGCCGGTGCCGGTGCCGAGCCCTCTCCATAGCCGGTAATTCTTTGCTGCATATTGCGATCTGCCTGATCGCCACCCCGCAATGGGCCTCCGCCATCTTTTCTGAGGATCTCACTCCCCGTGACGTCATCCGGGGCGGCGGCGATCTGTCCGCCATGGTAAGCTTCGGTCCTCACAAAGACCCCAACTACTTCGGGTTAACCCATGCATTACATGTGTTTATCACACATTGTATTTATGAGGAGTAAAATTCCCCATATACTGCCATACTGTATATGATATGATCATACCGACAACCGAAGGGTTAATTAACCCTGGGAGTTTGAAAAATAGGAAAATAAAAAGAAAAAAAAATTATATAAAAAAAACCTAAAAATTCAAATCACTCCCCTTTCCCGGAACTGATGAAATATAATAACTGTAAAAATCTACACATTAGGTATCGGCCGTCCAAAATGCCCATCTATCAAAATATAATAACCTTTTTTTTACTGCGTTTAACCCCTAACGAATCTCGCCCCAACGTCGAAATGCCACTTTTTGCCATTTTGAAAAAAATTTTAAATTCGTCTAAAATGATCAAAGGTGCACAGTCATACAATGATAACATTGTAAATGTTATAAAAATTCCGCCAAAAAAACGCAAAAAAAAAAAACCACCCACAGCTGCTCGTACACCAAAGTATAAAAAGTTATTAAGCGCCAGAAAGATGGCAAATCCACAAAAAAAAATTTGTAGAAGGAGGTTTTAATTTTTTTAAATGTATTAAAACATTCTAAACCTATAGAAATTTTGTTATCCCCGTAATCGTACCGACCCAAAGATAAAGTAAGTCTGTCCTTTGGGCGCTCATTGAAAGCCGTAAAATCCCAAACCCACAAGAAACGTCACAAATGCGTTTTTTTACCACTTTCACTGCTTTGGAATTTATTTCCCCCTCTTCCTCATTACATGGCATGGAGTAATAAATACCATCACGATGAATTGCAATTTGGTTACGCCTAAAATAAGCCCTAACACAGCTCGGTACGTGGAAAAATAAAAAAGGTAGGTTACGGATTTCTTGAATGTGGGGATGTGAAAAATGAAAACGCAAAAACGAAAAAGGGCTGCGGCCGTTAAGGGTTAATGAAGGACGTCAACACGTCTCGTGCAATTCTACATTCTACAGAGCGTCCCCTAGTTTCCTGTAGATTTCATCTCTCTTGTTGTTTTGAGATATAGGTTTTTTGTTGGGTCTATAAAGTGGGCTTTACCCTCGGATCCTTTTGTAGGTTTTATTCTTCTGGCGCTTCAGTGATTGCAGGTAATGATCTCTCAGAGTTTTCGGTTGCACATGTTCACCATATTTCCAGTGACAGCAATAATCGCCTGCTATGATTGTATATCCTGTTACAACAGCCTTCTACAAAAGGCTTTATATGATCTAATTCATATCGTCACAGGATTATATCACATAAGCCTCTGACACGCAATTACTGACATGGTTACAATAGACGCTTAAACTCTAACCCCCGACCTCTTATCAGCTGAAAGAACCAGGATATAAGACAGTGGTGGCGAACCTATGGCACGGGTTGCCAGAGCGGCACTTGGAGCCCTTTCTGTGGGCACTCAGGCCATTGACCCCCAAGACAGAGCTCACCAAAAAACGTAACCAAATTCACCAAATCTTCAAGCAGACCAGGCAATGTAAGAGAGATGCTACAATCAGCACTATTTTTAAAAACGACTTATTGGATGTTTGGAACTACAGGAAAAGGAGAGGGTGCTGACAGAACTGCAATGTCTTTGTAGGCTATCCGATCCTGCTGGACCTAACATTCCTTCATTTACAGAGAAGACCCTGTGAGAAGCTACCTTGATATCTTAATTTGCCCTCCTTCTTCAGCTGTTTAGTGGCCTCAGGGGCCGATACGAATTGAATATGTGAAGAACTGGGAGCAAATAGTCCTGCTTAAATTCCATGCTGGCACGTCAGGTAAATAATGGATTTTGTTGTAGTTTTGGGCACTCTTGTCTCCAAAATGTTCGCCATCACTGATATAAGGTCACAAAGGCAGAGGTCTCCTTACCTCTACATCCTAAGCTTTTCGCGAGACTCTTTAACAACTCGTAAGACCTTCCTACCGAATCCATCCAAAAGTAAGTTACATTTGTAGTTCTTGTTATATTACAGTGTAAATTGTGTCTGTGTAATTTTTTTCATGTACAGTTTATTATTGGTATATGGAGAATCAGGATAATATTGCACTGTCCCTATCCCCAGAATATCCAGATAGTCAACCATAATCTTTCTTTATTGATTTATTTTTTACGTTTTTTCCATCAAGTGGCCTTTGATCATTTTTCTATATTGATTGCTGGGTAATCCCTCCTTGTGTAAGTGGAATTTCTGACTACCGAAATTGTGACGCATTTATGGCGCGCTGCAATTGTGATCGGCCACCGGCTCGGAGGAGTTTTGTACCATTGACTTATGACCGGTCCGTTCCCAGAAGCGAATTTAGATTCTGCTATTAACCCCCTTAAGGACGGAGGGTTTTTTCCGGCTCATTTCTCGCTCTCCACTTCAAAAATCCATAACTTTTTTCATTTTTACGTTACAGACCTGTGTGAGGGCTTTTTTGTGCGTAACAAATGTTACTACTTTCCCGTAATTGGTTATTTATTTTAACATGCCGTGTACTGCGCAGCTTAAAAAAAATTCCAAATTGGAAAAATTGAAAAAAAAAAAAACCCACGTGCGTCACGTTCTTGTGGGCTCAGTTTTTGCGACTTTCACTTTTCCGCTCCAAATAACCCGCCCTACTTTATTCTTGGTTCGGTCATCGCGGTGCTACAAATTTTTATGACAGGTTTATTGTGTTTTAATACATTTTCAAAAATTAACACGAATGTGTACAAAAAGGAAAAAATTTTGTGCCATCTTCTGACGCAATAACTTTTTCATAATTTGGCCGCACGGAGATGTGTGAGGGGTCAGTTTTTTGCGAATGAGGCAACGTTTTAAATGCTACCATTTGTGAGGTCTGTGCGAACATTTTTGATCATTTTTTATGTTATGTAAAAAGTGTGTAAAAGGTCGCATTTCGGACATTTGGGCGCCATTTCCCGCCTCGTAGTCACCGCCGCCCGTAACCGTTTTTATATTTTGATAGATCGGAGCATTTTGGGACGCGTCGAACCTAATATGTTGTGATTTTTACGTTATTATTCGTTTTATATCAAGTTCTAGGGAAAGGGGGGTGATTTAATTTTTTGTATTTTATTATTTTTTTTAATTTTTTTAAACTTTTTTTTTTCTTTCATCACATAATCTTTTAGACCATCTAGGGTACATGAACCCTAGATGGGTCAGATCGCTCCTACCATATCCTGCAATACTTCTGTATTGCAATATAATGGGCATTTTTTGCAGTCACATTTCTTACAATGAGCCACTGGCTCATTGTAAACGAATCTGCAGAGCCAGATAGTCCTCGGGTCAAACGATGTCTAACCATGGAACGTAATCGGGGGCGCGGCGATCGAAAAAAATGGCGATCGCAAAAAAGGTTAATAGCCGTGATCGGTGGCAAAGCACTGACCGCGGTTATTATCGGTGGGGGGTTGCTGCAATATGCAAACAACCCCCACTCCTTGTATGAGAGGACTCATCCGGGAGCCCTTTACATTCCCTTATACCTTTCTGCGCGTAGAAGCTCGGCGCAGAGCGTTAAGGGGTTAATGGTTTGTTTTTTATTAATTTTTAGGCCCTGATATTTCAATAATTGTGCACAAACTATTATTAAATATACATTTTCTTGTGTAATAGCAAAGGTTGTTTAATAGATTCTTCTGATGAATCCGAGAAGATAAAAGCCGAGCGGTGCGGGTGAAAAGTAATGATAGATACAGAAAATTTTTTGGATGCGAAAAATGTCAACTAATGTAAGACATCTGTGATCATTAAAACGCGTCTATAACTACGTTTCATTGCGATCCAGGAAATTGAAACCTAAAACTGGACAACTTAGCTCGCTGAACCTGACCAGAAGAGTAATGAAGCGACCTGAAAACTCTAGAACATTTATGGCAAACCTTTTATAGTCCGGTGCCCACAAACTACAACAAGAGCCACTTATTTTACGCAAAGTGCCAACACAGAAATGAATTCGTGATTTATACTCTTCTCTGTCACAAGCTTTCCATTGATACCATACCTGAGGACACCAATAACGCAGAATAGTCCCCCGGTATCGGCGCTGTCACTTTAATATACGCTCTGTGCACACAATCCTGGGCTGTCTGGACTGCGGAAGATCTGGATCATCTCTGGGATTGGCCTGAGTGCCCCCAGGAGGGCTCTGAGTGCCACCTCTGGCACCATTTGCCATAGGTTTAGCCATCACTGCCCTAGGAGAATCATTACCTGCAATCCCTGAAGCGGATGAAGGATAAACCCTACAAAATCACCGAGGGTAAACCGCACTTTATATACCCAAAAAAAAACTAAACAACATCTCAGTTACCTCAGAAAAACAACAACAAGCGCGCTGTACGAAATGTAGGATTGCATGAGCCTCGCGCGCGATGTACTCATTAACCCTCTGACGAATAGCGTAATCCATAAAACTTGGTATGAATATAGGAACTTACAGCCGGATCTTAGTGACGTTCCCTCTCATTGACTAAAGGACTTTCAGAGCTACTTGCTGAGTATAAAGTTAGCGGGGGGGGGGGTATAATTTATTACTACATCCGACTCGTAGGGGTCTGACAAAGTTATCTAGGCCAAACATTTCTTTTTTTAAAAGATAGGGCCCCCTCCTGGAGATTCTGTTGATGATTTTGAGGAAATCTTTGAATACACCGTATTAAGTTCTGTATTTGCAGTCCGGGGGCTCGGTGTAGGAAATGATGGGCTGGAATATATTTTACCTGTGATTGAGTGTCCCTTTTCCAGTACGCATTGCACCGAGTTTGGAGAGATCTATACGTAATAAGACTCAATCACAGTCTGCTAAATAACAACGATCCTAACTGGATGGGACGTATTACTGCCATGGCTGACTAATATCCCCCCTACATGGAATTTCCCTACACGAGAAGAATCTGGAAGACATAAAAGTGGCACTGCTGAACATCCGAATCCTTCCCTCCCACACCATATGACGGACTATTTCCATCCACCCCAATGGGGAGACATGGGGGGGGGGGGGGTCCCCTTATTGGTGGTTCCTCTGTAATGCACTGGTCTCTACTAGTTGGTAGACCTGCTGATGTAGGCATATTGGGTGGATGTAGTTAAACTTCAGTTTTTTTGGGTAATAGTATATCCGCCAGGTACTTCCTGACAGTTATCGCCCTTAAATCTTAGCGATTCAGCCTTCACGTATTCGGTTTCTTTCGTTTCTATGCCTCATATTGCATCATACAGTGTTAATTCATGTCGAGCACTGCGCTAATGGGGTCTTATCATCAGCTGAGAACAGAATTAAGGACACAGCGAGCCTTAGATTCTAGACTTAGTTGGGCCTCTCACAGGCTCCTATCCAGACCTTGTACAGAGAGGAGAAATCAGGATCCTTTGCATGGCCCCCATCCAGTAGTATCTAGTTAGTAGCCCCTGCCCCCAGTATATACCCTGCTGCCCTGCCCCTTATACAGCCCTTCCAGCCCCTGTGGCCCAGTATACAGCCTGCCAGCCCTGTGCCCCCGGTATCCACCTCCAGGCCCCTGTGCCCCGTACTAGCCTGCAGCCCCCTGTCCCCGTTATACCAGCCTGCCACCCCTGTGCCCCGTATACACCTTGCCGCCCCTGTGCCCCGGTATTAAACCTGCCACCCCTGTGTCCCCGGTATACAGCCTGCCATTCCCTGTGCCCCCGGTATACAGCCTGCCAGCCCTGTGCCCCGGTATACAGCCTGCCAGCCCCCTGTATATATCCAGCCAGCCCCTATGCCCAGTATACAAGCCTGCAGCCCCTGTGCCCGGTATACAGCCTGCCAGCCCTGTGCCCGATACAGCCTGGCCAGCCCCTGTGCCCCCGTATAAAAACGCCTGCCAGCATCCTGTGCTCCAGTACATAGCCAGCCAGCCCCTGTGCCCCAGTATCGCCTGCCAGCCCATGGTGCTCCCGTACATCGCCACCGCCAGCCCCTGTGCCCAGTCTACAGCCTGCCAGCCCCTGGCCCGTCAGTATACAGCCTGCCGCCCCTGTGCACCAGTATACGCGCCAGCCCCTTGGCCCGTACTAGCCAGCCGCAAAAAAAACCCCCCCCCCCGGTGTGCCCCGGTATACAGGCTGCCAGCCCCGGTGCCCCGGTAATACAGGCGCCAGCCCTGTGGCCCCGGGAATACGCCTGCCAGCCCCTGTGCCCCGTAGAACAGCCTGCCACCTGTGCCCCGGTAGACAGCCGGCCAGCCCCGCCCCCGGTATATCGCCTGGCCAGCCCCCTGCCCCAGTATATAGCCCTGCCATCCCTGTTGCCCGCATATACAGCCCGCCACCCCTGTGCCCCGGTATACAGCCTGCCAGCCTCTTGGCCCCCGGTATACCAGACGCCAGCCCCTGTGCCCCGGTATACAGCCTGCCATCCCCCCCCGCTCCTGTGCTCCAGTACTAGCAGCCAGCCCCCGTGCCCGTATACACTGCCAGCCCCTGTGCCCTGTTATCAACACCAGCCAGCCCCTTGCTCCCGGTATATAGCCAGCCAAGCCCCTGCCCCGTACTAGCCACCACCCCTGTGCCCGCGGTCATAACAAGACGGCCAGCCCCTGTATATAGCCGCCCCGCCCCCTGTATATAGCCCAGCCAGCCGCTATGGCTTAGTATAGTACAGCCTGCCAGCCCCTATGCCCCAGTATACAGCTTGCCAGCTTCGTGCCCAGTATACAGCCTGCCAGCCCCCCTGTGCCCCATATAGACCAGCACACCCCTGTGCCCCCCCCGGTATAACAGACAGCCAGCCCCTATGCTCCAGTACATAGCCAGCCGCCCCTGTTTCCCCGTATCGCCGCCAGCCCCTGTGCCCAGTATCACAGCCTGCCGCCCTGTGCCCCAGTATACAGCCCTGCCAGCCCCCTGTGCCCCAGTTAACAGCTGTGCCATCCCCTGTGCCCCAGTAACATACAGCTGCCACCCCTGTGCCCATATACACCTGCCGCCCCTGTGCCCTCAGTACAAATAAGCCTGCCAGCCCCTGTCCCCGGTTACAGCCTGCCAGCCCCTGTGCCCTCGGTACATAGCCAGCCCCTGTGCCCATGTATATAGCCTGGCATCCCTGGTGCCCCAGTGTATCAGCCTGCCATAGCCCTGTGCCCCGGTATACAGCCAAGCCTAGCCCCTGTGCCCCGGTATACAGCCAGCTAGCCCTTGCGCCAGTGGTACATCCTGCCCGACCCAGTGGCCCGGAATACCAGCCAGCAGCCCCCTGTCCCCGTAATATAGCCATCCGCCCCTGTGCCCCAGTGTTACAAGCTGCCGCCCCCCTGTGCCCCGGTATACCTCCAGCCAGCCCCTGTTGGGTGCCCCGTTACAGCCTGCACCTGCCAGCCCCTGTGCCCCGGTACAACTATCCTGCCAGCCCCCTGTGCCCCGGTATACAGCCTGCACCCCTGTGCCCGGTATACAGCCCTGCCAGCCCCTGTCCCCTGTATACCAGCCTCGCCAGCCCCCTGTGCCCCCGTATACGCCTGCCACCCCTGTGCCCGGTATACAGCCTGCCAGCCACTGTTCCCCGGTAATACAGCCTGCCAGCCCCTGTGCTTCCCAGTTCCGCCTGCCGTTCCCTCGTGCTCCAGTACATGCCAGCCAGCCCCTGTGCCACGTATAGCAGCCTGCCAGCCCCTGTGCCCCTGTATACAGCCGCCAGCCCCTGTGCCCCCGGTATAACAGCCCTCCAGCCCCTGTGCCCCGTATATTCCATTCATCCTGCCATCCTCCTGTGCCCCGTATACATGCCTGCCAGCGCCCTTTGCCCCTTATACAGCCTGCCATCCCCTGTCCCCGTATACAGGCAGCCAGCCCCCCTGTGCCCCGGTTAACAGCCTGCCAGCCCCTGTGCCAACAGTGTACAGCCTGCCAGCCCCTGTGTCACATTACATCTAGTCCGCCAGCCTGCAGACCAGCTTCCAGCCCCTGTGCCCCGGTAATCAGCCTGCCGCCGCCTTGCCCCGGTCTACAACCCTGCATTCCTGTGTCTCCAGTACATAGCAGCCAGCCCCTGTGCCCCAGTATTAGCCTGCCAGCCCCGTGCCCCGTATACACCCTGCAAAGCCCTGTGCCCCAGTATACGCCCTGCCATCCCCTGTGCCCCCCCGGTGTCGCCTCGCCACCCCTGTGCCCTAGTATACAAGCCTGCCAGCCCCTGTTCCCCGGTATCCAACCTGTGCCAGTCCCTGTGCTCCATGTACATACCAGCCAGCCCCTTGCCCCAGTATATGCCTGCCAGCCCCTGTGCCCCAGTATAACACCTGCAAGCCCTCTGTAGCCCAGGTATAACAGCCTGCCACCCTGTGCCCCGTGTACAGCCTGCCAGCCCCTGTGCCCCAGTATCATCCTTCCAGCCCCTGTTCCCCGTGTACGCCTGCCAGCCCGTGGCCCCGGTACATGCCATCCCCTGTGCCCCGGTCATATGCCGCCAGACCCTGTGCCCCATGTACCAGCCCCAGAACCCTGTCCCCCCGGTATACAGCCACCAGCCCCTGTGCCCCGGGATTAGCCGCCGCCCCTTTGCCCCAGTGTACACCTGCCAGACCCTGTGCCCCGTATACAGCCATCCACCCCTGTGCCCCATATATAGCCAGCCAGCCCCCGTGCCCTCAAGTGTACAGCCTGCCAGCCCCTGTGCCCCCCGGTAACAGTCCAAGCCAGCCCCTGTGCCCCGGTATACAGCCTCCGCCCCTGTGCCCCGTTACATTCCTGCCAGACCCTGTGCCCTGGTATACAGCCTGCCCGCCCCTGTGCCCCGGTATACAGCCGCCAGCCCCTGTCCCGGTATACAGCCTCCAGCCCTGTGCTCCCGGTATACAGCCTGCCAGCCCCTGTGCCCCAGTGTTCCAGCCTGCCAGTCCCTGTGCTCCACGTACATAGCCAGCCGCCCCTGTGCCACGGTATAACAGCCCTGCCATCCCCTGTGCCCTGCTATATGCCTGCCAGGCCTCGTTTTATCCTGCCAGCCCCTGTGCCACGGTATACAGACTGCCAGCCCCTGTATATAGCCTGCCAGCCCTGTGTATAGCCTGCCATCCCTGTGGATTGCTGCCAGCCCTATGCCCCAGTATACAGCTGCCATCCCTGTGCCCCTTATACAGCTTGCCACCCCTGTTTCCCCGGTAATACATCCAGCCAGCCCCTGTGCCCCGGTATCAGCCATCCAGCCCCTGTGCCCCGGTAACAGCCCTCATCCACTGTGCTCCAGTACATAGCCAGCCAGCCCCGTATACAAGCCTGCAGCCCCTGTGCCCACGTATACAGCCTGCCAGCCCCTGTTTCCCCGGTATACAACCTGCCATTCCCTGTGCTCCAGTACATAGCCAGCCAGCCCCTGTGCACCATATATTAGGCCGGCCAGCCCCTGTTGCCCATTATAATAGCCTGCCCCCTGTGCCCCAGTATATAGCCTGCCAGCCCCTTGTGCCCCAGTAGAACAGCCTGCAAGCCTCTGTGCCCCAGTATACAGCCTGCCAGCCCTGTGCCCCGGTGTACAGCCTGTCCGCCCCTGTGGCCCCAGTAATACAGCCTGCAAGCCTCTGTGCCCCTATACAGCCTGCCAGCCCCTGTGCCCCGGTTTACAAACAGCTGCCGCCCCTGTGCCCCGGTGGACCGCCTGCCAGCCCCTGTGGCCCGTTATCTAATAGCCATCCAGCCCCTGTGCCCCGGTATACAGCCTTGCACCCCTGTGCCCCAGTATAACAGCCTGCCAGCCCTGTGCCCCGGTATACACCTGCCATCCCCTGTGCCCCGGTATACAGCTGCCAGCCCTGTGCTCCGGTATACATGCCTGCAGCCCCTGTGCCCCAGTACATGCCACCACCCCTGTGCCCCGGACACAGCCTGCCAGCCCCAGTACATAGCCAGCCCCCTGTGCCCCGGTATCAGAGCACAGCCACCCCCCCGTGCCCCGGTATACAGCCAGCCAGCCCTGTGCCCCGGTATACTAGCCTGCCAGCCCCTGTGCTCCAGTACATAGCCAGCCAGCCCGTGACCCGGTATACATGCTGCCAGCCCCCTGTGCCCCCGGTATAACAGCCAGCCCCCCTGTGCCCCGGTATATCAGCCTGGCCAGCTCCTGTGCTGCAGTACAATCCCGCCAGCCCCCTGTGCCCCCTGTAATACAGCCGGCCACTCCTGTGCTCCAGTAACATAGCCACCAGCCCCCTGTGCCCCAGTTTACAGCCTGCAGCCCCTGTCTCCAGTACATTAGCCAGCCAGCCCCTGTGCCCCAGTATACAGCCCCCTGCCAGCCCCTTGTGCCTCCATTACAGCCCTGCCAGCCCCTGTGCCCCAGTAATATCCATCCAGCCCCTGTGCCCCGGTATACCGCCTGCCAGCCGCCTGGGCCCCGGTATACAGCCTGCCAGCCCCTGTGCCCGATATACCGCCTTTCAGCCCCCTGCCCCGGTATAACAGCCAGCCAGCCCCTATGCCCCAGTATACAGCCTGCCAGCCCTTTGTGCCAGTATAACTGCCTGTCCAGCCCCGTGCCCTGCTATATAGCCTGCCAGCCTCTGTATATAGCCTGCCAGCCTTTGTGGTCCAACGGTAATACAACTGCCAGCCCCCTGTGCCCCGGTATACAGCCATCCGCCCCGGCCCCGGTATACAGCCTGAGCCTGCCAGCCCCCCTGTTCCCCGGTACCAGCCTGCCAGCTCCTGTGCTCCATACTAGCCATCCAGCCCCTGGGCCCCGGTATATAGCCAGCCCAGCCCCTGTGGCCCCGGTATACATCCTGTCACCCCCTGCCCCAGTATATAGCCTACCAGCCCCTGTGCCCCCGGTATACAGACTGCCAGCCCCTGTGCCCCGGTAATGCAGACGCCTAGCCCCTGTGCCCCGGTATGAGACTCTGTGCCAGCCCTGCCCCGGTAATACGCCTGCCAGCCCCTGGTGCCAGGTACTATAGCCAGCCCACCCCTGTGCCCCGTTATACAGCCTGCCATCCCCTGTGTCCCGGTATACAGCCCGCCAGCCCCTGTGCTCTGGTTCCAAAAAAAAGCCTGCCAGCCCCTGTTCCCCGGTATATAGCCCGGCCAGCCCCTGTGCCCCTGTATACGCCCTCCAGCCCCTGTGCCCCGTTATGGACCCGGACCTCCGCCCGTTTATTAAAAAAAAAAAACAAACTCACCTTTCCGGCGCCCCCCTCGGGTCTCCTGTGGCGGATCCGTCGGTCAGCGCAGTCCATGGAGCGCACAGCGCTGACCGGTCCAGCCCGCCGCTGACCTCACTGTTCCGTTGCCATTGTGCCGGAACACACATAACTAATGCAGCGGCGGCTGATGTCAGTGCTGTGACCTCACACCAACGGACATTATGCCAATGAAGTGTCCAGCAGCCTCCGCAGATTAATGAAGTGTCCAGCAGCCTCCGCAGATTAATGAAGTGTCCAGCAGCCTCCCCACATTAATGAAGTGTCCAGCAGCCTCCCCACATTAATGAAGTGTCCAGCAGCCTCCCCCTCACTAATGAAGTGTCCAGCAGCCTCCCCCCTCACTAATAACTCGTCAAGGTATATACAGTTATTTTTTTTTATATACTCGAGTATATACAGTAATGAGTGATGTGTAGACTTATCAGATTTACTAATATACACCATTGATATTTTTTTTATTTTTGCGTAATGTAACCTTTTTTTCAGTCGGAGATAAAAATTATGGTTTATTACGTTTTGATTTTTAATTCTATTGTTATTTTATTATTATTTCTCTGGTTTTTACTTAAAAACTGCATCAAAAAATCTTAACATGTAATTTTATCCTATTCTACACGGGGATCACCCATGCTGCTGCCCTAGTGGTAACGTTCCACCACTAATATTTTGTACTGTTGTCCCCATCGCTGGGCATATTTTTCTTTCATGGATCCTCACAGCTACTTTTTAGTGGAAATCTTTAATACACCTTCATTTAGAGCCACAAGGCGGCAATGAAGGGTCTCGGTGAAGTGGTGGTGAAGGTGTGTAAGGTCTGATGGGGTCACCACAGCTCATAGAAGGACAACTCCCCCCGCCTCATAATCCAGACTGATCCGGATATATTCCCAGAGATTTGGAGAGATTTTACATATCTTGACTGCCATGTTCCCACTGAATACTGAGATCCCCATTTCCATTCGTTTTAAAAAATACCAGGACTTGTTGTCTCCAGAAAAGCCTGACCTCCCCTTCCTATCCCTATACTGGGATAGCACATGCCCACACGGCATGTCCCTGAATCTCTGAGATCCACATCCCAGTAATGTCTCCAGAGGACATCCTGTCCTGCTCATCACTGAGGACTTTGAGATCTCCCAGCTTTTTGTCTCCTGTATCCTAAACATTTGTTTTGTAGTGCCATCATTCCAGTATATTGGAAATTTTTGTCCGTAGGATGGGTATGCATCCTCTGCGAAAATATTGTCTTATTCATATTCTCTACATCCAGCAATATTCTGCAGGACCCTGCCCAAAAAATATCACTTTAGATCACTTTTTTAAGGTGTTTGATAAGCATGTGAACAGTTTTAAATTAAACCCTGATCACCTCCATCATGTCCCCCTGTGTCCTCATCACCTCCAATATCCCCCTGTGTCCCCATCAACCTCCATAATATCCCCCTGTTCCTCATCACCTCCATAATATCCCCCTGTGTCCTCATCACCCTCCATCATGTCCCCCTTTGTTCCTCATCACCTCCATAATATCCCCCTGTGTCCTCATCACCTCCATCATGTCCCCCTGTGTCCCCCTCATCACCCTCCATAATATCCCCCTGTGTCCTCATCACCTCCATCATGTCCCCCTGTGTCCTCATCACCTCCATAATATCCCCCTGTGTCCTCATCACCTCCATCATGTCCCCCTGTGTCCTCATCACCTCCATAATATCCCCCTGTGTCCCCATCACCTCCATAATATCCCCCTGTGTCCTCATCACCTCCATCATGTCCCCCTGTGTCCCCATCACCTCCATAATATCCCCCTGTGTCCCCATCACCTCCATCATGTCCTCCTGTGTCCCCATCACCTCCATAATATCCCCCCCCTGTGTTCCTCATCCTCCAAATCCCCCTGTGTCCCCATCACCTCCATAATATCCCCCTGTGTCCTCATCACCTCCATAATATCCCCCTGTGTCCCCATCACCTCCATAATATCCCCCTGTGTCCTCATCACCTCCATCATCTCCCCCTGTGTCCTCATCACCTCCATAATATCCCCCTGTGTCCTCATCACCTCCATCATGTCCCTCTGTGTCCCATCACCTCCATAATATCGCCCCTGTGTCCTCATCACCTCCTCCATCTTCCCCCTGTGTCCCCATCACCACTCCATAATATCCCCCTGTGTCCTCATCACCTCCATCATTTCCCCTGTGTCCTCATCACCTCCTCATGTCCTCTGTGTCCCATCACCTCCATAATATCCTCCTGTGTCCTCATCACCTCCATCATGTCCTCCTGTGTCCTCATCCCCTCCATCATGTCTCCCTGTGTCCCCATCACCTCCATAATATCCTCCTGTGTCCTCATCACCTCCATCATGTCTCCCTGTGTCCCCATCACCTCCATAATATCCCCCTGTGTCCTCATCACCTCCATAATATCCCCCTGTGTCCCCATCACCTCCCCCCTCCTCAGGATCACACAAGTCACCTGTGTCTGGTTCCTGTAACACAGTCAGTGGATCAGTCATGTTACACATCTCCTCAATGTCCTTCATCTTCCTGGACAGCTCCTCCTTCTCTATCTCCAGCGTATGAATAGCATCAGAAAGTGACAATGACATTTTCTCTTTCTGCCTGGAGATTCACTCAGGATCCTCTTCTCCAGATCTTCCAGTCTCTCCTGATGTCTATGAACAGGCATGACTCTCTTCGCTTCTCTAGATGCTTTTTCTTGAGCTTTTCTCCTGCTCTCCCAGCCTTTGAACTTTTTCATTATCCTTTTCTCTTTGTTATCAGTTTCTGGAGAAGCATGTCTCAGATTTCTTCTTCTGCTTCTCTGCGGCCTCATCCAGCATCTCCACCCGGTGACCCTATGTTCTCCACCACACTGCGGACACACAGATCAAGCCGTATCATCCCGAGCATAATATTCCAGGATCTTCTTATGGACAGAACATTTCCTTGTTCTCCAGGAAGTGCTGGGATCAGTCAGGACGTGTTCTGGTCCCTTGCTGGACTCTCAATGATCATCACACAGAGAAGCCTCACACATCAGACAGGACTTCACCGCAGGTACAGGAGAGTGAATGCAGTAAGTGCAGCAGATCCCGGTGACCTCCTCCTCCTGTGGCGGCTGAGTAGACAGGACATGTTCTACTACATTACCTAAAGTTATGTTCCTCTGTAGTACCGGCCGCTTGTGAAACTCTTCTCTACATTCAGGACAGAATAATTCCAGACTCATCCTGTCATCAGGACCTGATCAATACAGCCCGGCAGAAGTTGTGTCCACACTCTCAGGTTACAGGATCTGTATAAGTGGTCGAGACAGATGAGCAGAGCAGCTCTCTCTCCAGATCTGCAGACGCCATGTCTAATGCTACTGAGAAGCAGAAAAAACCAAATGTGACCTATAATCCCGGAACAGGAATTAGGGTGGAGTTTACTTGCTCCACCACAACTTTTTGATCTTGTGACATCTGGATCTAATAGAGGATATACAAAAAGTCATAAAAATCAATCTAAAGCTGACGCCCTGAGATTTATAAGAACTGTATAACTGTGTCCTTAACTTTGAACCATTTATTACTCACCATTCTTGTCTAGTAGAGAGGAAGGATATACTGTGCTCCTGATGTTCTGAATTTCATCAAATGGATTATTACTTGGGGCCCAAATTTTTAATTTATACACCTTTGCCTCAAAACATCCTTGAACATTCCTATTATATCAACTAATAACCAAATGCAACCGCATGGAGTAGGTCGCATCTTCCTTAGCTCCTGCTCCCGCACCTACGTTTGCTACTCAGCAAAAAACCTGACTACCAATTCTAAAAAGGGTCTCAGAAAGACAAACACCTTGACCACCCTCACCTCGGAGGTAGTGCTGATTGCTATGCGTCCTGCCCTCATCTCAGGGTCCCAAGGCCGAATGGTCCCCCACTCTCCCACCCGACAAGACACTCCTGAGCGCCCCTCCAGCCAACTCAGCAACCACAACCACTCTGCTGTGTGGCATCGGCATCTAGCTCGTCACAGGCCAGAACGTCAATGCCACCAGAAGACTCTGACTCTAGTCCCGGCTCCGACGCCGGTCACACATCAGCAACCAGCATTACAGTGCACCGCAAGCAGCCTCCCACCATACCCAGGGCCGAAGGGGGATAGTCAAGACGGTGGGAACTAGCTGTCGCTCCCACTATGGCCCTGAATCATCTGGCCGTGAAGAGCTAGCCCCTATCCTTCTCTGCAAAGTGGCCTGCCATGTTGGGTGAAGATTTGTGGCACAACCCATCTCTCCCGGGCTCTAACACAAATTGACCTGTGCACTCTCTGGTTAATTCGAACTCATCAGACCACCCCACACCTAGCAAACTCTTCTAGCATCTTCTGCGTTGCAACTCATATCCAAAGACTGTCTACCAAGTCAGGCTTTAAAATACTGGAAGTGAAGGACACCCACATCAAAGATTAATGGGTTTTCTGGTAGACAGAGTGGACGGCTTGGAGACGCCTCATGACAAACACTAGAACATATGTAGTTCAGCTCCATGATAATGCTACAGCACAGGCGCACTTACTGCTGACATGATTCTTCATCTCGAAGACGCTTAGCAAAGGGGCTCGGTGAAGGTGGTGTAAAGGTGGTGTAGTGGTCTGATGGGGTCACGCAGCTTATACCTACTCCCAATAACCCAAACAGATTCCGAATATATGATTGAAATTTTGTTTGAGGTAACCAGATAATTTTACATTTATGTAGCACTGAACAATATTGTAATATTAAGACCTCCACTAAACCCACAAGGTAAACTTCTACTGCTCATCACTCAACGACCCAGAAATCTCTCTGCAAAGAGAAACGCACACCGCACGTCACTAGTCACTATTCCACCTCTACAGCTTTATCCCAAGGCCATGGATTCCATAGCCCGCGTGTGAGCCAACTGCCCCGACACAGCACAAGATAAAGCGGTCCCTATTGTGCCCAAGTTTGCAGCTTCGGTATTCTTTTTCAATTGTTATTGGCGCTTGAGCGAGCAAGACGTTGGGTGCGTCATTGTGTGGTGTTGGGAGACTTTGGCTTTGTAGGCGTGTAGAGACTTCTAGCCTTGAAGCTCCCCTAGAGGATTCTGGGAATATGCAAATACATTTCCAGGACGGGATAAGGAATCCATTGCCTCTTAGCTACTTGTAAGGCAGCCCTATTAGCATCAAGCATGAACTTTCTGGAAGCCTATTGACATTATGCGGGATTAAGACCATTCCAAAGGAACAGATTCCCAACTGTAGCCAGCGCTGTGTCCATGTGGTTGTGTCTCTTCAGTACTGTGTAAGGAACTATTTTAGCTGAGTGAGACTTGGGTTAGGGAGTAAGAGCGCTCCTTACTCAGACTACTCTTCACATGCATGTAGGGCTACAGTTTACTTTTTTCCACATCAATTCATATTCCCCGAGAGCTTCCTCGACATCTTATGAGAACCTGTCTTGTGGAACGGTCTCCTGATTTGGTTTTAAAATCCTTTTCTGAAAGAACCTACTTATTCATCATTACATCGTACTTGATACTATTTTTTTGTCTTAAAATCTAAGTTTTGTGGAGTTTTTTGATGAGAACAAAATCAGAAAATCGAGGAATGCGCCCTGTATTTCTGCTCAATCACAAGATTATCAAAGAGTTACAACTCTTACAAAATCCTGGATTGAGAGAGGAAGTGTTTTAATTGTGTGCGTGCCTGTGTGTGTTAGATTTTTAAAATATATGGTGGGGGGGGGGTGATGATAAGGCCACATAGTCAGGGGGAGGGGCATTATATTCATCAGTGTAGGTACAAATCCCCCACTTTCTTTCTCCAGCCTTAATTGCGTATTATTTTTCCTGGAGTTTAGCCTCCAAGGATTTTCGGAGACGTCCCGGGCCACCGACTGTTTCAGGAGCTTCCCTCCATTTTTTAGACCAGGGACAAGGAAATATTAATATCCCGTTCATGGAGTTATGGTCCATCTCAGCCAAGGCCAGATACATTTTTGGTATTGGGATAGCCAGGGTAACGTCTGCCTGGGTTCTAGCAGTCTTGGACACAGACATATAAATATCTCTAAATGGAACATAAGCAAATGGTCATGTCTGGATTCACCTGGATCACTGAGACCAAACCCTGACCCTATCCTTCCATTGAGAAGCTAGAATTTCTCCCATGGTCCCTGGACCTGATAACAAGGAGGAGATCCTTAAGAGCCCTCCCATGTATTTTGAAGGGGTGTGTGTCTGTACCTATATAAGCAAACACCCAGTGTGCCCTTGTGAACATCACAAGTGCAGAAGGATCCTCCCAAGTTTGCTCGACTTCCCTTGCTCCCATTGTACCCCCCCAGTGTCAACGACTCTCTTCTAGCCTGCATGCTGAACTTGTAGCCTCCTACCTGTATTTTGTACTCTTGTCTATGTGGGCCCTTACGGCAATTAAATACTAAATTATTAAGTTTAACCTGCCTTGCACTTTTATCTCATCCACAAATCCCCACGTTAGTGTCTCAGTTGCATACAGCTACCGGGTTGGTTCCTCACCGTATAAAATCCCTGTTAACGCAGTGAAAAACCTTATTATATTTTGATAGATCGGGCCTTTTCAGACGCGGCGATACCTGATGTGTTTTTAATTTTTACTGTTTATTTATATTATATCACTTCTAAGGAAAGGGGGTGATTTGAATTTTTAGGTTTTTTTATTATAATTTTTTTTTTTTTTTACTTTTTTTTTTATTTTTACTATTTTTTTCGGACGCCCTAGGGTACTTTAAACCCTAGGTTGTCTGATCGATCCGACCATGTAACTGCCATACTATAGTATACTACGCTATGGCATTATATGGGGATTTTACCTCCTCATACATTACAATTGTGCTGATAGCACATTGTAAGAATGGTTAACCCGAAGTAGCTTCGGGTCTTCGAGAGACCCGAGGCTACCATGGTGGCAATCACCGCTCCCCAATGACGTCACGGGAGCGACGATCCTTGGAAAGATCGTCGCCGCCATCTGTTTGAAGCCGCCGCAGCGATCAGCAAGAGAACACACAACGATCGGTGCCGGCACCCACGTCGGGTGTTACCGGTAAGCCTTTGCTGCAATATGCAGCGAGACTTACCGGCTATGGAAAAGGGCTCAGCCCGTGAGCCCTCTCCATGCTCGGAACGCGACCGCCGCCGTGAATACACGGCGGGCGTGCACGAACCAGTTAACAGAGCTACTGAAAGAGGCTTTCGGCCATTTAGGGTTGTGATTTAGGGGTTGTGCCATACCAATCCAGCGGTTGTGTGGACAACTCTAAAATCACTTCCTGCACCTCTCAGAACCCGTGCATTCTGGAGTGTCTATAAAAGGGTAATTAATTGACCTTCACGTCGTGTTTTCGCATTGGGGGCATTAATAAAAAAAATAACTTATACTCCTCTCCTCTCTCCTCATGCTCATTGAGGCACGGCACTGCAAAGTCCTGTCGCCCCGGTTTCTATCAGAGTTCAGATGCCGCCTGACCACAGGAGCGTACCTACTACACGCCCGAACTACTGCTGAGCAGGTGCACAGCAGTTTCATACAGCGCTGCCACCATAGCGTACAAACAATGGATGGCAGTGACCGGTGGCACCGGAAGGAGAGAGGGGACTACAAGTTTTAAGCACCCTATATGCAAAACCACCTTGACTCTTGACATTAACATGGTGCTAGCCATGTTCCCCCCAAAGTTTTTAGCCAACCACATACACCTGGATAAGAGATGTGGCCACCACAATTTCACCTGTATCAGTAACATGCCAGATACAGTGTGACCGTCAGTAGTAAAGCGTCCAACCTTATGTCAAACCGCCCACTTCCTGAAAGTGACAGGTACCACCACCCCCTTGACTCAGAATACAACACGCCCCTTTGATTTTAGTCTTATTTTATGGGGTTTCTTTATAATGTGAGGGTGCAGGTTGTTTGTAATGTGTGGGGTGCTTGAAGGTTGTTGCAGAGTGAACCCCCCCCCCCTTTTATATGATCTGTAGCAATCATATTATATTGGGTGTCACTCATAGTTTAATAAACTTTAATTGTGGCGTGTGTACATTTATATACAATGTTTAATCATAGATAAAATGCCAAAAATTTTAGTGAACAAAAAAAAAAAAGAAAAAAAATTTATACAGCAAAAGAATTATAAAATGTAATCATTCAGACAATGCATTAATCTCATACCAACCAATATCCCAGATAAAAGAAATATTCACTCTATGTTGTACACAAGAGTTTAATATACTTTTAATACAAAGTTTAAATATTTAGCCAAAATGTATCCAGCAGATAGTACTGGATGGGGACAATGCGATATGATCCTGATTCTCCATTCTGTACCAGGTCTGGATAGGAGACCTGTGAGAGGCCCATAAGTCTAGAATCTAAGGCTCGCTGTGTCCTTATATTCTGTTCTCAGCTGATAAGACCCCATTAGCGCAGTGCTCCGACATGATACCTGTGGATGCAATATGAGGCATCAGAACAGAAAAACAGAAGTTTACACGTGAAGCTGAATCGCTAAGCTAAGGGATAACCTGTTCAGGAAGTACCTGGCAGGATATCTATTTAACCTAAAAAACACTGAAGTTACTACATTCACCCAATATGCTACACAGCAGGTCTACAACTAGTGAGGACAAGTTGCATACAAGCGGTACCACCAATAAGGGACCCCCCCCCCCATTTCTCCCATTGGTGTGTATGAAATGCCGTCCTCTGGTGTGTGGAGGGGAAGGATTCGGTGGTTCAGTCCAGTGACACTTTTATGTCTTCCAGTTCTCCGTGTAGGGGAATAACCCGTAGGGGGATATTTAGTTTCAGCCATTGGCAGAAATACCCCATCCATTAGGTATCGTGTTATTTTAGCAG
This sequence comes from Engystomops pustulosus, assembly GCA_019512145.1. Taxonomy (NCBI): domain Eukaryota; kingdom Metazoa; phylum Chordata; class Amphibia; order Anura; family Leptodactylidae; genus Engystomops; species Engystomops pustulosus. The sequence continues at coordinate 71,875 of WNYA01000934.1, read as the reverse complement.
ACTGTGATTGGTCTTATACGTAGCAGATCTCTCCAAATGCGGCACATGTGTTATCTGGAAGGAACAATCGATCACAGGTAATATATTCCAGCCCATCATCCTTGACAACAACCGAGCCCCCTGACTGCATAGCAAGAACTTAATAGTTTATCAAGATTTCTAGTCGTCACATCCGGGGGGTGGGGCGGCCGGTGCCGGTGCCGAGCCCTCTCCATAGCCGGTAATTCTTTGCTGCATATTGCGATCTGCCTGATCGCCACCCCGCAATGGGCCTCCGCCATCTTTTCTGAGGATCTCACTCCCCGTGACGTCATCCGGGGCGGCGGCGATCTGTCCGCCATGGTAAGCTTCGGTCCTCACAAAGACCCCAACTACTTCGGGTTAACCCATGCATTACATGTGTTTATCACACATTGTATTTATGAGGAGTAAAATTCCCCATATACTGCCATACTGTATATGATATGATCATACCGACAACCGAAGGGTTAATTAACCCTGGGAGTTTGAAAAATAGGAAAATAAAAAGAAAAAAAAATTATATAAAAAAAACCTAAAAATTCAAATCACTCCCCTTTCCCGGAACTGATGAAATATAATAACTGTAAAAATCTACACATTAGGTATCGGCCGTCCAAAATGCCCATCTATCAAAATATAATAACCTTTTTTTTACTGCGTTTAACCCCTAACGAATCTCGCCCCAACGTCGAAATGCCACTTTTTGCCATTTTGAAAAAAATTTTAAATTCGTCTAAAATGATCAAAGGTGCACAGTCATACAATGATAACATTGTAAATGTTATAAAAATTCCGCCAAAAAAACGCAAAAAAAAAAAACCACCCACAGCTGCTCGTACACCAAAGTATAAAAAGTTATTAAGCGCCAGAAAGATGGCAAATCCACAAAAAAAAATTTGTAGAAGGAGGTTTTAATTTTTTTAAATGTATTAAAACATTCTAAACCTATAGAAATTTTGTTATCCCCGTAATCGTACCGACCCAAAGATAAAGTAAGTCTGTCCTTTGGGCGCTCATTGAAAGCCGTAAAATCCCAAACCCACAAGAAACGTCACAAATGCGTTTTTTTACCACTTTCACTGCTTTGGAATTTATTTCCCCCTCTTCCTCATTACATGGCATGGAGTAATAAATACCATCACGATGAATTGCAATTTGGTTACGCCTAAAATAAGCCCTAACACAGCTCGGTACGTGGAAAAATAAAAAAGGTAGGTTACGGATTTCTTGAATGTGGGGATGTGAAAAATGAAAACGCAAAAACGAAAAAGGGCTGCGGCCGTTAAGGGTTAATGAAGGACGTCAACACGTCTCGTGCAATTCTACATTCTACAGAGCGTCCCCTAGTTTCCTGTAGATTTCATCTCTCTTGTTGTTTTGAGATATAGGTTTTTTGTTGGGTCTATAAAGTGGGCTTTACCCTCGGATCCTTTTGTAGGTTTTATTCTTCTGGCGCTTCAGTGATTGCAGGTAATGATCTCTCAGAGTTTTCGGTTGCACATGTTCACCATATTTCCAGTGACAGCAATAATCGCCTGCTATGATTGTATATCCTGTTACAACAGCCTTCTACAAAAGGCTTTATATGATCTAATTCATATCGTCACAGGATTATATCACATAAGCCTCTGACACGCAATTACTGACATGGTTACAATAGACGCTTAAACTCTAACCCCCGACCTCTTATCAGCTGAAAGAACCAGGATATAAGACAGTGGTGGCGAACCTATGGCACGGGTTGCCAGAGCGGCACTTGGAGCCCTTTCTGTGGGCACTCAGGCCATTGACCCCCAAGACAGAGCTCACCAAAAAACGTAACCAAATTCACCAAATCTTCAAGCAGACCAGGCAATGTAAGAGAGATGCTACAATCAGCACTATTTTTAAAAACGACTTATTGGATGTTTGGAACTACAGGAAAAGGAGAGGGTGCTGACAGAACTGCAATGTCTTTGTAGGCTATCCGATCCTGCTGGACCTAACATTCCTTCATTTACAGAGAAGACCCTGTGAGAAGCTACCTTGATATCTTAATTTGCCCTCCTTCTTCAGCTGTTTAGTGGCCTCAGGGGCCGATACGAATTGAATATGTGAAGAACTGGGAGCAAATAGTCCTGCTTAAATTCCATGCTGGCACGTCAGGTAAATAATGGATTTTGTTGTAGTTTTGGGCACTCTTGTCTCCAAAATGTTCGCCATCACTGATATAAGGTCACAAAGGCAGAGGTCTCCTTACCTCTACATCCTAAGCTTTTCGCGAGACTCTTTAACAACTCGTAAGACCTTCCTACCGAATCCATCCAAAAGTAAGTTACATTTGTAGTTCTTGTTATATTACAGTGTAAATTGTGTCTGTGTAATTTTTTTCATGTACAGTTTATTATTGGTATATGGAGAATCAGGATAATATTGCACTGTCCCTATCCCCAGAATATCCAGATAGTCAACCATAATCTTTCTTTATTGATTTATTTTTTACGTTTTTTCCATCAAGTGGCCTTTGATCATTTTTCTATATTGATTGCTGGGTAATCCCTCCTTGTGTAAGTGGAATTTCTGACTACCGAAATTGTGACGCATTTATGGCGCGCTGCAATTGTGATCGGCCACCGGCTCGGAGGAGTTTTGTACCATTGACTTATGACCGGTCCGTTCCCAGAAGCGAATTTAGATTCTGCTATTAACCCCCTTAAGGACGGAGGGTTTTTTCCGGCTCATTTCTCGCTCTCCACTTCAAAAATCCATAACTTTTTTCATTTTTACGTTACAGACCTGTGTGAGGGCTTTTTTGTGCGTAACAAATGTTACTACTTTCCCGTAATTGGTTATTTATTTTAACATGCCGTGTACTGCGCAGCTTAAAAAAAATTCCAAATTGGAAAAATTGAAAAAAAAAAAAACCCACGTGCGTCACGTTCTTGTGGGCTCAGTTTTTGCGACTTTCACTTTTCCGCTCCAAATAACCCGCCCTACTTTATTCTTGGTTCGGTCATCGCGGTGCTACAAATTTTTATGACAGGTTTATTGTGTTTTAATACATTTTCAAAAATTAACACGAATGTGTACAAAAAGGAAAAAATTTTGTGCCATCTTCTGACGCAATAACTTTTTCATAATTTGGCCGCACGGAGATGTGTGAGGGGTCAGTTTTTTGCGAATGAGGCAACGTTTTAAATGCTACCATTTGTGAGGTCTGTGCGAACATTTTTGATCATTTTTTATGTTATGTAAAAAGTGTGTAAAAGGTCGCATTTCGGACATTTGGGCGCCATTTCCCGCCTCGTAGTCACCGCCGCCCGTAACCGTTTTTATATTTTGATAGATCGGAGCATTTTGGGACGCGTCGAACCTAATATGTTGTGATTTTTACGTTATTATTCGTTTTATATCAAGTTCTAGGGAAAGGGGGGTGATTTAATTTTTTGTATTTTATTATTTTTTTTAATTTTTTTAAACTTTTTTTTTTCTTTCATCACATAATCTTTTAGACCATCTAGGGTACATGAACCCTAGATGGGTCAGATCGCTCCTACCATATCCTGCAATACTTCTGTATTGCAATATAATGGGCATTTTTTGCAGTCACATTTCTTACAATGAGCCACTGGCTCATTGTAAACGAATCTGCAGAGCCAGATAGTCCTCGGGTCAAACGATGTCTAACCATGGAACGTAATCGGGGGCGCGGCGATCGAAAAAAATGGCGATCGCAAAAAAGGTTAATAGCCGTGATCGGTGGCAAAGCACTGACCGCGGTTATTATCGGTGGGGGGTTGCTGCAATATGCAAACAACCCCCACTCCTTGTATGAGAGGACTCATCCGGGAGCCCTTTACATTCCCTTATACCTTTCTGCGCGTAGAAGCTCGGCGCAGAGCGTTAAGGGGTTAATGGTTTGTTTTTTATTAATTTTTAGGCCCTGATATTTCAATAATTGTGCACAAACTATTATTAAATATACATTTTCTTGTGTAATAGCAAAGGTTGTTTAATAGATTCTTCTGATGAATCCGAGAAGATAAAAGCCGAGCGGTGCGGGTGAAAAGTAATGATAGATACAGAAAATTTTTTGGATGCGAAAAATGTCAACTAATGTAAGACATCTGTGATCATTAAAACGCGTCTATAACTACGTTTCATTGCGATCCAGGAAATTGAAACCTAAAACTGGACAACTTAGCTCGCTGAACCTGACCAGAAGAGTAATGAAGCGACCTGAAAACTCTAGAACATTTATGGCAAACCTTTTATAGTCCGGTGCCCACAAACTACAACAAGAGCCACTTATTTTACGCAAAGTGCCAACACAGAAATGAATTCGTGATTTATACTCTTCTCTGTCACAAGCTTTCCATTGATACCATACCTGAGGACACCAATAACGCAGAATAGTCCCCCGGTATCGGCGCTGTCACTTTAATATACGCTCTGTGCACACAATCCTGGGCTGTCTGGACTGCGGAAGATCTGGATCATCTCTGGGATTGGCCTGAGTGCCCCCAGGAGGGCTCTGAGTGCCACCTCTGGCACCATTTGCCATAGGTTTAGCCATCACTGCCCTAGGAGAATCATTACCTGCAATCCCTGAAGCGGATGAAGGATAAACCCTACAAAATCACCGAGGGTAAACCGCACTTTATATACCCAAAAAAAAACTAAACAACATCTCAGTTACCTCAGAAAAACAACAACAAGCGCGCTGTACGAAATGTAGGATTGCATGAGCCTCGCGCGCGATGTACTCATTAACCCTCTGACGAATAGCGTAATCCATAAAACTTGGTATGAATATAGGAACTTACAGCCGGATCTTAGTGACGTTCCCTCTCATTGACTAAAGGACTTTCAGAGCTACTTGCTGAGTATAAAGTTAGCGGGGGGGGGGGTATAATTTATTACTACATCCGACTCGTAGGGGTCTGACAAAGTTATCTAGGCCAAACATTTCTTTTTTTAAAAGATAGGGCCCCCTCCTGGAGATTCTGTTGATGATTTTGAGGAAATCTTTGAATACACCGTATTAAGTTCTGTATTTGCAGTCCGGGGGCTCGGTGTAGGAAATGATGGGCTGGAATATATTTTACCTGTGATTGAGTGTCCCTTTTCCAGTACGCATTGCACCGAGTTTGGAGAGATCTATACGTAATAAGACTCAATCACAGTCTGCTAAATAACAACGATCCTAACTGGATGGGACGTATTACTGCCATGGCTGACTAATATCCCCCCTACATGGAATTTCCCTACACGAGAAGAATCTGGAAGACATAAAAGTGGCACTGCTGAACATCCGAATCCTTCCCTCCCACACCATATGACGGACTATTTCCATCCACCCCAATGGGGAGACATGGGGGGGGGGGGGGTCCCCTTATTGGTGGTTCCTCTGTAATGCACTGGTCTCTACTAGTTGGTAGACCTGCTGATGTAGGCATATTGGGTGGATGTAGTTAAACTTCAGTTTTTTTGGGTAATAGTATATCCGCCAGGTACTTCCTGACAGTTATCGCCCTTAAATCTTAGCGATTCAGCCTTCACGTATTCGGTTTCTTTCGTTTCTATGCCTCATATTGCATCATACAGTGTTAATTCATGTCGAGCACTGCGCTAATGGGGTCTTATCATCAGCTGAGAACAGAATTAAGGACACAGCGAGCCTTAGATTCTAGACTTAGTTGGGCCTCTCACAGGCTCCTATCCAGACCTTGTACAGAGAGGAGAAATCAGGATCCTTTGCATGGCCCCCATCCAGTAGTATCTAGTTAGTAGCCCCTGCCCCCAGTATATACCCTGCTGCCCTGCCCCTTATACAGCCCTTCCAGCCCCTGTGGCCCAGTATACAGCCTGCCAGCCCTGTGCCCCCGGTATCCACCTCCAGGCCCCTGTGCCCCGTACTAGCCTGCAGCCCCCTGTCCCCGTTATACCAGCCTGCCACCCCTGTGCCCCGTATACACCTTGCCGCCCCTGTGCCCCGGTATTAAACCTGCCACCCCTGTGTCCCCGGTATACAGCCTGCCATTCCCTGTGCCCCCGGTATACAGCCTGCCAGCCCTGTGCCCCGGTATACAGCCTGCCAGCCCCCTGTATATATCCAGCCAGCCCCTATGCCCAGTATACAAGCCTGCAGCCCCTGTGCCCGGTATACAGCCTGCCAGCCCTGTGCCCGATACAGCCTGGCCAGCCCCTGTGCCCCCGTATAAAAACGCCTGCCAGCATCCTGTGCTCCAGTACATAGCCAGCCAGCCCCTGTGCCCCAGTATCGCCTGCCAGCCCATGGTGCTCCCGTACATCGCCACCGCCAGCCCCTGTGCCCAGTCTACAGCCTGCCAGCCCCTGGCCCGTCAGTATACAGCCTGCCGCCCCTGTGCACCAGTATACGCGCCAGCCCCTTGGCCCGTACTAGCCAGCCGCAAAAAAAACCCCCCCCCCCGGTGTGCCCCGGTATACAGGCTGCCAGCCCCGGTGCCCCGGTAATACAGGCGCCAGCCCTGTGGCCCCGGGAATACGCCTGCCAGCCCCTGTGCCCCGTAGAACAGCCTGCCACCTGTGCCCCGGTAGACAGCCGGCCAGCCCCGCCCCCGGTATATCGCCTGGCCAGCCCCCTGCCCCAGTATATAGCCCTGCCATCCCTGTTGCCCGCATATACAGCCCGCCACCCCTGTGCCCCGGTATACAGCCTGCCAGCCTCTTGGCCCCCGGTATACCAGACGCCAGCCCCTGTGCCCCGGTATACAGCCTGCCATCCCCCCCCGCTCCTGTGCTCCAGTACTAGCAGCCAGCCCCCGTGCCCGTATACACTGCCAGCCCCTGTGCCCTGTTATCAACACCAGCCAGCCCCTTGCTCCCGGTATATAGCCAGCCAAGCCCCTGCCCCGTACTAGCCACCACCCCTGTGCCCGCGGTCATAACAAGACGGCCAGCCCCTGTATATAGCCGCCCCGCCCCCTGTATATAGCCCAGCCAGCCGCTATGGCTTAGTATAGTACAGCCTGCCAGCCCCTATGCCCCAGTATACAGCTTGCCAGCTTCGTGCCCAGTATACAGCCTGCCAGCCCCCCTGTGCCCCATATAGACCAGCACACCCCTGTGCCCCCCCCGGTATAACAGACAGCCAGCCCCTATGCTCCAGTACATAGCCAGCCGCCCCTGTTTCCCCGTATCGCCGCCAGCCCCTGTGCCCAGTATCACAGCCTGCCGCCCTGTGCCCCAGTATACAGCCCTGCCAGCCCCCTGTGCCCCAGTTAACAGCTGTGCCATCCCCTGTGCCCCAGTAACATACAGCTGCCACCCCTGTGCCCATATACACCTGCCGCCCCTGTGCCCTCAGTACAAATAAGCCTGCCAGCCCCTGTCCCCGGTTACAGCCTGCCAGCCCCTGTGCCCTCGGTACATAGCCAGCCCCTGTGCCCATGTATATAGCCTGGCATCCCTGGTGCCCCAGTGTATCAGCCTGCCATAGCCCTGTGCCCCGGTATACAGCCAAGCCTAGCCCCTGTGCCCCGGTATACAGCCAGCTAGCCCTTGCGCCAGTGGTACATCCTGCCCGACCCAGTGGCCCGGAATACCAGCCAGCAGCCCCCTGTCCCCGTAATATAGCCATCCGCCCCTGTGCCCCAGTGTTACAAGCTGCCGCCCCCCTGTGCCCCGGTATACCTCCAGCCAGCCCCTGTTGGGTGCCCCGTTACAGCCTGCACCTGCCAGCCCCTGTGCCCCGGTACAACTATCCTGCCAGCCCCCTGTGCCCCGGTATACAGCCTGCACCCCTGTGCCCGGTATACAGCCCTGCCAGCCCCTGTCCCCTGTATACCAGCCTCGCCAGCCCCCTGTGCCCCCGTATACGCCTGCCACCCCTGTGCCCGGTATACAGCCTGCCAGCCACTGTTCCCCGGTAATACAGCCTGCCAGCCCCTGTGCTTCCCAGTTCCGCCTGCCGTTCCCTCGTGCTCCAGTACATGCCAGCCAGCCCCTGTGCCACGTATAGCAGCCTGCCAGCCCCTGTGCCCCTGTATACAGCCGCCAGCCCCTGTGCCCCCGGTATAACAGCCCTCCAGCCCCTGTGCCCCGTATATTCCATTCATCCTGCCATCCTCCTGTGCCCCGTATACATGCCTGCCAGCGCCCTTTGCCCCTTATACAGCCTGCCATCCCCTGTCCCCGTATACAGGCAGCCAGCCCCCCTGTGCCCCGGTTAACAGCCTGCCAGCCCCTGTGCCAACAGTGTACAGCCTGCCAGCCCCTGTGTCACATTACATCTAGTCCGCCAGCCTGCAGACCAGCTTCCAGCCCCTGTGCCCCGGTAATCAGCCTGCCGCCGCCTTGCCCCGGTCTACAACCCTGCATTCCTGTGTCTCCAGTACATAGCAGCCAGCCCCTGTGCCCCAGTATTAGCCTGCCAGCCCCGTGCCCCGTATACACCCTGCAAAGCCCTGTGCCCCAGTATACGCCCTGCCATCCCCTGTGCCCCCCCGGTGTCGCCTCGCCACCCCTGTGCCCTAGTATACAAGCCTGCCAGCCCCTGTTCCCCGGTATCCAACCTGTGCCAGTCCCTGTGCTCCATGTACATACCAGCCAGCCCCTTGCCCCAGTATATGCCTGCCAGCCCCTGTGCCCCAGTATAACACCTGCAAGCCCTCTGTAGCCCAGGTATAACAGCCTGCCACCCTGTGCCCCGTGTACAGCCTGCCAGCCCCTGTGCCCCAGTATCATCCTTCCAGCCCCTGTTCCCCGTGTACGCCTGCCAGCCCGTGGCCCCGGTACATGCCATCCCCTGTGCCCCGGTCATATGCCGCCAGACCCTGTGCCCCATGTACCAGCCCCAGAACCCTGTCCCCCCGGTATACAGCCACCAGCCCCTGTGCCCCGGGATTAGCCGCCGCCCCTTTGCCCCAGTGTACACCTGCCAGACCCTGTGCCCCGTATACAGCCATCCACCCCTGTGCCCCATATATAGCCAGCCAGCCCCCGTGCCCTCAAGTGTACAGCCTGCCAGCCCCTGTGCCCCCCGGTAACAGTCCAAGCCAGCCCCTGTGCCCCGGTATACAGCCTCCGCCCCTGTGCCCCGTTACATTCCTGCCAGACCCTGTGCCCTGGTATACAGCCTGCCCGCCCCTGTGCCCCGGTATACAGCCGCCAGCCCCTGTCCCGGTATACAGCCTCCAGCCCTGTGCTCCCGGTATACAGCCTGCCAGCCCCTGTGCCCCAGTGTTCCAGCCTGCCAGTCCCTGTGCTCCACGTACATAGCCAGCCGCCCCTGTGCCACGGTATAACAGCCCTGCCATCCCCTGTGCCCTGCTATATGCCTGCCAGGCCTCGTTTTATCCTGCCAGCCCCTGTGCCACGGTATACAGACTGCCAGCCCCTGTATATAGCCTGCCAGCCCTGTGTATAGCCTGCCATCCCTGTGGATTGCTGCCAGCCCTATGCCCCAGTATACAGCTGCCATCCCTGTGCCCCTTATACAGCTTGCCACCCCTGTTTCCCCGGTAATACATCCAGCCAGCCCCTGTGCCCCGGTATCAGCCATCCAGCCCCTGTGCCCCGGTAACAGCCCTCATCCACTGTGCTCCAGTACATAGCCAGCCAGCCCCGTATACAAGCCTGCAGCCCCTGTGCCCACGTATACAGCCTGCCAGCCCCTGTTTCCCCGGTATACAACCTGCCATTCCCTGTGCTCCAGTACATAGCCAGCCAGCCCCTGTGCACCATATATTAGGCCGGCCAGCCCCTGTTGCCCATTATAATAGCCTGCCCCCTGTGCCCCAGTATATAGCCTGCCAGCCCCTTGTGCCCCAGTAGAACAGCCTGCAAGCCTCTGTGCCCCAGTATACAGCCTGCCAGCCCTGTGCCCCGGTGTACAGCCTGTCCGCCCCTGTGGCCCCAGTAATACAGCCTGCAAGCCTCTGTGCCCCTATACAGCCTGCCAGCCCCTGTGCCCCGGTTTACAAACAGCTGCCGCCCCTGTGCCCCGGTGGACCGCCTGCCAGCCCCTGTGGCCCGTTATCTAATAGCCATCCAGCCCCTGTGCCCCGGTATACAGCCTTGCACCCCTGTGCCCCAGTATAACAGCCTGCCAGCCCTGTGCCCCGGTATACACCTGCCATCCCCTGTGCCCCGGTATACAGCTGCCAGCCCTGTGCTCCGGTATACATGCCTGCAGCCCCTGTGCCCCAGTACATGCCACCACCCCTGTGCCCCGGACACAGCCTGCCAGCCCCAGTACATAGCCAGCCCCCTGTGCCCCGGTATCAGAGCACAGCCACCCCCCCGTGCCCCGGTATACAGCCAGCCAGCCCTGTGCCCCGGTATACTAGCCTGCCAGCCCCTGTGCTCCAGTACATAGCCAGCCAGCCCGTGACCCGGTATACATGCTGCCAGCCCCCTGTGCCCCCGGTATAACAGCCAGCCCCCCTGTGCCCCGGTATATCAGCCTGGCCAGCTCCTGTGCTGCAGTACAATCCCGCCAGCCCCCTGTGCCCCCTGTAATACAGCCGGCCACTCCTGTGCTCCAGTAACATAGCCACCAGCCCCCTGTGCCCCAGTTTACAGCCTGCAGCCCCTGTCTCCAGTACATTAGCCAGCCAGCCCCTGTGCCCCAGTATACAGCCCCCTGCCAGCCCCTTGTGCCTCCATTACAGCCCTGCCAGCCCCTGTGCCCCAGTAATATCCATCCAGCCCCTGTGCCCCGGTATACCGCCTGCCAGCCGCCTGGGCCCCGGTATACAGCCTGCCAGCCCCTGTGCCCGATATACCGCCTTTCAGCCCCCTGCCCCGGTATAACAGCCAGCCAGCCCCTATGCCCCAGTATACAGCCTGCCAGCCCTTTGTGCCAGTATAACTGCCTGTCCAGCCCCGTGCCCTGCTATATAGCCTGCCAGCCTCTGTATATAGCCTGCCAGCCTTTGTGGTCCAACGGTAATACAACTGCCAGCCCCCTGTGCCCCGGTATACAGCCATCCGCCCCGGCCCCGGTATACAGCCTGAGCCTGCCAGCCCCCCTGTTCCCCGGTACCAGCCTGCCAGCTCCTGTGCTCCATACTAGCCATCCAGCCCCTGGGCCCCGGTATATAGCCAGCCCAGCCCCTGTGGCCCCGGTATACATCCTGTCACCCCCTGCCCCAGTATATAGCCTACCAGCCCCTGTGCCCCCGGTATACAGACTGCCAGCCCCTGTGCCCCGGTAATGCAGACGCCTAGCCCCTGTGCCCCGGTATGAGACTCTGTGCCAGCCCTGCCCCGGTAATACGCCTGCCAGCCCCTGGTGCCAGGTACTATAGCCAGCCCACCCCTGTGCCCCGTTATACAGCCTGCCATCCCCTGTGTCCCGGTATACAGCCCGCCAGCCCCTGTGCTCTGGTTCCAAAAAAAAGCCTGCCAGCCCCTGTTCCCCGGTATATAGCCCGGCCAGCCCCTGTGCCCCTGTATACGCCCTCCAGCCCCTGTGCCCCGTTATGGACCCGGACCTCCGCCCGTTTATTAAAAAAAAAAAACAAACTCACCTTTCCGGCGCCCCCCTCGGGTCTCCTGTGGCGGATCCGTCGGTCAGCGCAGTCCATGGAGCGCACAGCGCTGACCGGTCCAGCCCGCCGCTGACCTCACTGTTCCGTTGCCATTGTGCCGGAACACACATAACTAATGCAGCGGCGGCTGATGTCAGTGCTGTGACCTCACACCAACGGACATTATGCCGTGTCCAGCAGCCTCCCCACATTAATGAAGTGTCCAGCAGCCTCCCCTCACTAATGAAGTGTCCAGCAGCCTCCCCTCACTAATAAACGTCAGAGGTATATACAGTTATTTTTTTTTATATACTCGAGTATATACAGTAATGAGTGATGTGTAGACTTATCAGATTTACTAATATACACCATTGATATTTTTTTTATTTTTGCGGTAATGTAACCTTTTTTCAGTCGGAGATAAAAATTATTGGTTTATACGTTTAGATTTTTTAATTCTATTTTTATTTTATTATTATTTCTGGTTTTTACTTTAAAAACTGCATCAAAAAATCTTAACATGTAAATTCATCCTATTCTACACGAGGGATCACCCAATGCTGCTCCCTAGTGGTAACGTTCCACCACTAATATTTTGTAGCCTGTGTCCCCATCGCTGGGCATATTTTTCTTTCATGGATCCTCACAGCTACTTTTTAGTGGATATCTTTATACAACCTTCATTTAGCCACAAGGCGGCATGAAGGGGCTCGGTGAAGGTGGTGGTGAAGGTGTGTAAGTGTCTGATGGGGTCACACAGCTCATAGAAGGACAACTCCCCCGCCTCATAATCCAGACTGATCCGGAATATATTCCCAGAGATTTGGAGAGATTTTACAATATCTTGACTGCCATGTCCCACTGAATACTGAGATCCCCAATTTCCATTCGTTTTAGAAAAATACCAGGACTTGTTGTCTCCAGTAAAAGCCTGACCTCCCTTCCCTATCCCTATACTGGGATAGCACATGCCCACACGGCATGTCCCTGATCTACTGAGATCCACATCCCAGTAATGTCGTCCAGAGGAGAATCCTGTCCTGCTCATCACCTGAGGACTTTGAGATCTCCAGCTTTTTGTCTCCTGTATCCTAAACATATTGTTGTAGTGCATCATTCCAGTATATTGGAAATTTTGTCCGTAGGATGCGGTGATGCATCCGTCTGAGATAAATATGTTCTTATCAGTATTCTCTACATCCAGCAATATGTCTGCAGGACCCTGCCCAAAAAATATTACATTGAGATCACTTTTTAAGGCGTTTGATAAGCATGTGAACAGTTTTAAACCCTGATCACCTCCATCATGTCCCCCTGTGACCTCATCACCTCCATCATGTCCTCCTGTGTCCTCATCACCTCCATCATGTCCCCCTGTGTCCTCATCACCTCCATCATGTCCCCTGTGTCCCTCATCACCGTCCATAATACCCCCTGTGTCCTCATACCTCCTCATGATCCCCCTGTGTCCTCACATCACCCTGCCATCACAGTATCCCCTGTGTCCTCATCCACTCCCATCATGATCCCCCTGTGTCCTCATCACCCTCCATAGATCCCCCGTGTCCTCATCACCTCCATATCCCCCTGTTCCTCATCACCTCCATCATGTCCCCCCTGTGTCCCCCATCACCTCCTAATACCCTCCTGTGTCCCCATCACCTCCATCATGTCCTCCCTGTGTCCCATCACCTCCATAATATCCCCCCCCTGTGTTCCTCATCACCTCCAATCTCCCCTTGTGCCTCATCCCCTCCATAATATCCCCTGTGTCCTCATCCCTCCATATATCCCCCGTGTCCCATCACCTCCATAATATCCCCCTGTGTCCTCATCACCTCCATCATCCCCTCCCCCTGTGTCCTCCCCATCACCCCTCCATATATCCCCCTGTGTCCTCATCACCTCCATCATGCCCCCTGTGTCCTCATCACCTCCATAATATCCCCCTGTGTCCTCATCACCTCCTCCATCATCTCCCCCTGTGTCCCCCATCACTCCTCCATAATATCCCCCTGTGTTCCTCATCACCTCCATCATTGTCCCCTGTGTCCTCATCACTCCTCATGTCCTCCTGTGTCCTCATCACCTCCATCATGTCCTCCTGTGTCCTCATCACTTCCATCATGTCCCCCTGTGTCCCCATCCCCTCCCCCCTCCTCGGGATCACACAAGTCACCTGTGTCTGGTTCCTGTAACACAGTCAGTGGATCAGTCATGTTACACAGCTCCTCAATGTCCTTCATCTTCCTGGACAGCTCGTCCTTCTGTATCTCCAGCTTATGAATAGCATCAGAAAGTGACAATGACATCTTGTCTTTCTGCCTGGAGATGTCACTCAGGATCTTCTTCTCCAGATCTTCCAGCCGTCTCCTGATGTCTATGAACAGGACAATGACTCTCTCTGCTTTTCTAGATGCTTTTTCCTGAGCTTTTCTACTGCTCTCTTCCAGACTCTGGACTCTTTCCTCAGTCTTATTCCTCTTTGTGGCTATCTTCTGCAGACCATTTCTTAGTTGGTTCTTCTTCTTCTCAGAGACCTCATCCAGCGTCTCCACCTGGTGTCCCCAGTGTTCTCCGTCCAATCTGCAGGACACACAGATACAAGCCGCATCCTCCGTGCTGTAATATTCCAGGATCTTCTTATGGACAGGACACTTCCTGTTCTCCAGGGAAGTGCTGGGATCAGTCAGGACGTGTTCTGGTCCCTTGCTGTGGACTCTCAGATGATCATCACACAGAGAAGCCTCACAGTGTAGACAGGACTTCACCGCAGGTACAGGAGAGTGAATGCAGTAAGTGCAGCAGATCCTGTTGAGCTTATCCTCCTGTGGTGGATGAGTAGACCGGACATTTTCTGCTACATTACCTAAAGTTATGTTCCTCTGTAGTCCTGGACGCTTGTGAAACTCTTCTCTACATTCAGGACAGGAATAACCTCCAGACTCATCCTGTGTATTCAGGACCTGATCAATACAGACCCGGCAGAAGTTGTGTCCACATCTCAGGGTTACAGGATCTGTATAAATGCTCAGACAGATGGAGCAGAGCAGCTCCTCTCTCAGATCTGCAGACGCCATGTCTAATGCTACTGAGAAGCAGAAAAACCAAATGTGACCTATAATCCCGGAACAGAGAATATAGGGTGGAGTTTACTTGCTCCACCACAAACTGTTTTGATCTTTGTGACAGTCTGGATCTAATAGAGGAGATACAAAAAGTCATAAAAATGCAATCTAAGCTGACGCCTGAGATTTATAAGAACTGTATAACTGTGTCCTTAACTTTTGAACACTATTTATTACTCACCATTCTGTGTCTAGTAGAGAGGAAGGATATACTGTGCTGCTGATGTTCTGAATTTCATCAAATGGATTACTTTGGGGCCCAAATTTTTAATTTATAACACCTTTGCCTCAAAACATCCTTGAACATTCCTATTATATCAACTAATAACCAAATGCACCGCATGGAGTAGGTCGCATCTTCCTTAGCTCCTGCTCCCGGCACCTACGTTTTGCTACATCAGCAACAAAAACCTGACTACCAATTCTAAAAAGGGTCTCAAGAAGAGACAGAACACCTTGACCACCCTCACCTCGGAGGTAGTGCTGATTGACTGCGTCCTGCCCTCATCTCAGGGTACCAAAGGCCGAATGGTGCCCCACATCTCCCCACCTCAGACAAGACACTCCTGAGCGCCCCTCCAGCCAACTCAGCAACCACAACCGACTCTGCTGTGGTGGCATCGGCATCTAGCTCTGGTCAGCAGCCACAGTCAATGCCACCAGAAGACTCTGACTCTAGTCCCTGCTCCGACGCCGGTCACACATCAGCTACCAGCATTACAGGTGCAGCCGCAAGCAGCCTCTCACCATACCCAGGGCCAAAGGGGAATAGTCAAGACGGTGGGAACTAGCTGTCGCTCCCACTAGTAGCCACTGAATCATCTGGCCGTGAAGAGCTAGCCCCTATTCCTTCTCTGCCAAAGTGGCCTGCCATGTTGGGTGAAGATTTGGGCACAACCCATCTCTCCCGGGCTCATTAACACAAATTGACCTGTGGCACTCTCTGGTTAATTCGAACTCATCAGACCACCCCACACCTAGCAAACCTCTTCTAGCATCTTCTGCGTTGCAACTCATATTCCAAAGACTGTCTACCAAGTCAGGCTTTAAAATACTGGAAGTGAAGGACACCCACATCAAAGATTACATGGGTTTTCTGGTAGACAGAGTGGACGGCTTGGAGACGCCTCATGACAACACTAGAACATATGTAGTTCAGCTCCATGATAATGCTACAGCACAGGCGCACTTACTGCTAGACATGAATCTTCATCTCGAAGACGCTTAGCATGAAGGGGCTCGGTGAAGGTGGTGGTAAAGGTGTGTAAGTGTCTGATGGGGTCACGCAGCTTATAACTCCCAATAACCCAAACAGATTCCGAATATATGATTGAAATTTTGTTTGAGGTAACCAGATAATTTTACATTTATGTAGCACTGAACAAGTATTGTAATATTAAAGACCTCCACGTAAACCCCACAAGGTAAAACTTCTACTGCTCATCACTCAACGACCCCAGAATCTCTCTGCAAAGAGAAACGGCACCGCACGTCACTAGTCACTATTCACCTCTACGAGCTTATACCCAAGGCCATGGATTCCATAGCCCCGCGTGTGAGCCAACTGCCCGACACACACAAGATAAAGCGGGTCCTATTGTGCCCAAGTTTGCAGCTTCGGTAGTCTTTTTCAATTGTTATTGGCGCTTGAGCAGAGCCAAGACGTTGGGTGCGTCATTGTGTGTGTTGGGAGACTTTGGCTTTGTAGGCGTGTAGAGACTTCTAGCCATTGAAGCTCCCCTAGAGGATTCTGGGAAATATGCAAATACATTTTCCAGGACGGGATAAGGAATCCATTGCCTCTTAGCTACTTTGTAAGGCAGCCCTATTAGCATCAAGCATGACTTTCTGGAAGCCTATTGACATTATGCGGGATTAAGACCATTCCAGAAGGAACAGATTCCCAACTGTAGCCAGCGCTGTGTCCATGTGGTTGTGTCTCTTCAGTACTGTGTAAGGAACTAGTTTAGCTGAGTGAGACTTGGGTTAGGGAGTAAGAGCGCTCCTTACTCAGACTACTCTTCACATGCATGTAGGCTTACAGTTTACTTTTTTCCACATCAATTCATATTCCCCGAAGAGTCTTCTCGGACATCTTATGAGAACCTGTCTTGTGGAACGGTCTCCTGAGTTGGTTTATTTAATCCTTTTCTGAAAGAACCTACTTATTCATCATTCACATCGTACTTGATACTATTTTTTTGTCTTAAAATCTAAGTTTTGTGGAGTTTTTGATGAAGAACATAAATCAGAAAATCGAGGAAGTGCTCCCTGTATTTCTGCTTAATCATAAGATTATCACAAGATTACAAACTCTTACATAATCCTGGATTGAGAGAGGAAGTGTTTTAATGTGTGCGTGCCTGTGTGTGTTAATTTTTTAAAATATATGGTGGGGGGGGGGGTGATGAATAGAGGCCACATAGTCAGGGGGAGGGGGCATTATATTCATCAGTGTAGGTACAAATCCCCCACTTTCTCCAGCCTTAATTGAGGGTCAGTATTTTTCCTTGGAGGTTTAGCCTCCAAGGATTTTCGGAGACGTCCGGGCACCGACTGTTTCAGGAGCTTCCCTCCATTTTTTTAGACAAGGGACAAAGGAAATATTAATATCCCGTTCATGGAGTTATGGTCCATCTCAGCCCAAGGCCAGATACATTTTTGGTATTGGGATAGCCAGGGTAACGTCTGCCTGGGTTCTAGCAGTCTTGGACACAGACATATAAATATCTCTAAATGGGAACATAGCAAATGGTCATGTCTGGATTCACCTGGATCCACTGAGACCAGAACCCTGACCCTATGCCTTCCCATTGAGAAGCTAGAATTTCTCCATGGTCCTGGACCTGATAACAAGTAGGAGGATCCGTAGAGCCCTCCCATGTATTTGAAGGGGTGTGTGTCTGTACCTATTATAATCAGAACACCCCAGTGTGCCCTGGTGAACATCACAAGTGCAGGAAGGATCTCAAAGTGTCGACTATCCGTTCCCATTAGGCCCACACAAGGAAACGAACTCTCTGCATGCTGATACTTGTAGCTCTACCTGTATTTTGTACTCTTGTCTAGTGTGCCCTTACGGCAATTAAATACTAAATTATTAAGTTAATCTGCCTTGCACTTTTATCTCATTCCACAAATCCCCACGTTAGTGTCTCAGTTGCATACATGCTACCGGGTTGGTTCCTCACCGTATATAATCCTGTTACGCAGTGAAAAAACGTTATTATATTTTGATAGATCGGGCATTTTCAGACGCGGCGATACCTGATGTGTTTATGATTTTTACTGTTTATTTATATTTATATCAGTTCTAGGGAAAGGGGGGTGATTTGAATTTTTAGGTTTTTTTATTATAATTTTTTTTTTTTTTACTTTTTTTTTATTTTTACTATTTTTCGGACTCCCTAGGGTACTTTAACCCTAGGTTGTCTGATCGATCCGACCATGTACTGCCATACTATAGTATACTACGCTATGGCAGTATATGGGGATTTTACTCCTCATACATTACAATGTGCTGATAGCACATTGTAATGAATGGGTTAACCCGAAGTAGCTTCGGGTCTTCGAGAGACCCGAGGCTACCATGGTGGCAGATCACCGCTCCCCAATGACGTCACGGGGAGCGACGATCCTTGGAAAGATCGTCGCCGCCATCTGTTTGAAGCCGCCGGCAGCGATCAGCAAGAGAACACACACGATCGGTGCCGGCACCCATCGCGGGTGTTACCGGTAAGCCTTTGCTGCAATATGCAGCAGAGACTTACCGGCTATGGAGAGGGCTCAGCCCGTGAGCCCTCTCCATGCATCGGAACGCGACCGCCGCCGTGAATACACGGCGGGCGGTCGCGAATTAGTTAACAGAGGCTAGTGAAAGGGGTCTTTCGGCCATTTAGGGTTGTGATTTATTGTTGTGCCATATCCAGCGGTTGTGTGGACAACTCTAAAATCACTTCCTGCACCTCTCAGAACCCGTGCATTCTGGGAGTGTCTATAAAAGGGTAATTAATTGACCTTCACGTCATGTTTCGTCACCGGGGGCATTAATAAAAAAAAATAACTTATACTCGCCTCTCTCCTCATGCTCATTGAGGCACGGCACTGCAAGTCACTGTCGGCCCCGGTTTCTATACAGAGTTCAGATGCCGCCTGACCACAGGAGCGTACCGACTACAGCCCGAAACTACTGCTGAAGCAGGTGCACAGCAGTGTTCATGACCGCGCTGCCAGCCATAGCGTACAAACAATGGGATGGCAGTGACGGTGGCACCGGAAGGAGAGAGGGGACTACAAGTTTTAAGCACCCTATATGCAAAACCAACTTGACTCTTGACATATAACATGGTGCTAGCCATGTTCCCCCTCAAAGTTTTTAGCCAACCACAGACACCTGGATAAGAGAATGTGGCCACCACAATTGCACCTGTATCAGTACATGCCAGATACAGGTGACCGTCAGTAGTAAAGCGTCCATACCTTATGTCAAACCGCCCACTTCCTGAAAGTGACAGGTACCACGCCCCCTTTGACTCAGAAGTACACGCCCCTTTGATTTAGTCTTATTTTATGGGGTTTCTATAATGTGAGGGTGCAGGGTTGTTGTAATGTGTGGGTGCTTGAAGGTTGTGCAGAGTGAACCCCCCCCCCCTTTTATATGATCTGTAGCAGATTCATATTATATTGGGTGTCACTCATAGTTTAATAAAACTTTAATTGTGCGTGTGTAACATTTATATACAATGTTTAATCATAGATAAAATGCCAAAAATTTTAGTGAACAAAAAAAAAAAAGAAAAAAAAAATTTATACAGCAAAGAATTATAAAAATGTATAAATTCAGACAATTGCATTAATCTCATACAAAAACAATATCCCAGATAAAAAGAAATATTACTCTATGTTGTAACACAAGAGTTTAATATAACTTTAATACAAAGTTTAAATATTGAGCCAAAATGTATCCAGCAGATAGTACTGGATGGGGACAATGCGATATGATCCTGATTCTCCATTCTGTACAAGGTCTGGATAGGAGCCTGTGAGAGGCCCAATAAGTCTAGAATCTAAGGCTCGCTGTGTCCTTATATTCTGTTCTCAGCTGATAAGACCCCATTAGCGCAGTGCTCCGACATGAATTACACTGTATGATGCAATATGAGGCATCAGAACAGAAAGAACAGAAGTTACGTGAAGGCTGAATCGCTAAGATAAGGGATAACCTGTCAGGAAGTACCTGGCAGGATATACTATTTACCCAAAAACACTGAAGTTTAACTACATTCACCCAATATGCTACATCAGCAGGTCTACAACTAGTAGAGACCAGTGCATTACAGAGGTAACCACACAATAAGGGGACCCCCCCCCCCATGTTCTCCCCATTGGGGTGGATGAAATAGTCCGTCCTCTGTGTGTGGGAGGGAAGGATTCGGATGGTTCAGTCAGTGACACTTTTATGTCTTCCAGATTCTCTCGTGTAGGTGAATTACCCTGTAGGGGGGATATTTAGTTCAGCCATTGGCAGTAATACGTCCCATCCAGTAGGTATCGTGTTATTTAGCAGACTGTGATTGAGTCTTATTACGTATCAGATCTCTCCAAATTCTGTGCCATGCGTATCTGGAAAGGACATCAATCACAGGTAAAATATATTCCAGCCCATCATTTCCTTACACCGAGCCCCCTGACTGCAATACAGAACTTTAATAGGTTTATTCAAAGATTTCTCAAACTCCTCAACAGAATCTCCAGGAGGGGGCCCTATCTTTTAAAAAAGAAATGTTTGGCCCTAGATAACTTTGTCCAGACCCCTACGAGTCGTATGTAGTAATAACTTATACCCCCCCCCCGCTAACTTTTTATACTCAGCAAGTAGCTCTGACATGTCCTTTATTTCACTGCGAGGGAACGTCCTAAGATCCGGCTGTAAGTTCCTATTCATACAAGGTTTTATGGATTACGTATTCTGTCAGAGGGGTTAATGACGGACATCGCGCGGCTCATGCAATCCTACATTTCTACAGCGCGCTGTAGTTTTTCTGTAGGTAACTGAGATGTGTTTAGTTTTGTTTGGGTCTATAAAGTGCGGCTTTACCCTCGGTATCTTTTTAGCAGACTGTGATTGAGTCTTATTACGTATCAGATCTCTCCAAATGCTGCACCATGTGTATCTGGAAAGGACATCGATCACAGGTAAAATATATTCCAGCCCATCATTCCTTACACCGAGCCCCCTGACTGCAATACAGAACTTTAATAGGTTTATTCAAAGATTTCTAGTACGTCACATGCCGGGTCCCGGTGCCGGTGCCGAGCCCTCTCCATAGCCGGTAAGTCTTTGCTGCATATTGCGATCCTGCTGATCGCCACCGCATGGGCGCCGCCATCTTTCTGAGGATCGTCACTCCCCGTGACGTCATCGGGGAGCGGCGATCTGTCGCCATGGTAGCTTCGGGTCTCACAAAGACCCGAAGCTACTTCGGGTTAACCCATGCATTACAATGTGTTATCACCACATTGTAATGTATGAGGAGTAAAATCCCCATATACTGCCATACTGTAGTATGATAGGATCATACAGACAACCTAGGGTTAATGTACCCTAGGGAGTTTGAAAAATAGGAAAAATAAAAAAAGTAAAAAAAAATATATAATAAAAAAACCTAAAAATTCAAATCACTCCCCTTTCCCTGGAACTGATATAAATATAAATAAACTGTAAAAATCATAAACACATTAGGTATCGCCGCGTCCAAAAATGCCCGATCTATCAAAATATAATAACCTTTTTTTTACTGCGTTTAACCCCGTAACAGAATATCGCGCCCAAAGTCGAAAATGCCACTTTTTGCCATTTTTAAAAAAATTTTAAATTCTATAAAAAGTGATCAAAAGGTCGCACAGTCATACAAATGATAACATTGTAAATGTTATAAAAATCCGCAAAAAAACGGCACCACCCACAGCTCCGTACACCAAAGTATAAAAAAGTTATTAGCGCCAGAAGATGGCAAAATCACAAAAAAAAAATTTGTACAGGAGGTTTTAATTTTTTTAAATGTATGAAAACATTATAAAACCTATAGAAATTTGTTATCCCCGTAATCGTACCGACCCAAAGAATAAAGTAGTCCTGTCATTTGTGGCGCTCAGTGAAAGCCGTAAAATCCAAACCCACAAGAAAACGTCACAAATGCGTTTTTTTACCAATTTCACTGCATTTGGAATTTATTTCCCGCTTCCCAG
>WNYA01000934.1:38385-49904 GCA_019512145.1 Engystomops pustulosus | reverse complement strand
CTAACTTTTTATACTCAGCAAGTAGCTCTGACATGTCCTTTATTTCATTGCGAGGGAACGTCCTAAGATCCGGCTGTAAGTTCCTATTCATACAAGGTTTTATGGATTACGTATTCTGTCAGAGGGGTTAATGACGGACATCGCGCGGCTCATGCAATCCTACATTTCTACAGAGCACTGTAGTTTTTCTGTAGGTAACTGAGATGTGTTTAGTTTTGTTTGGGTCTATAAAGTGCGGCTTTACCCTCAGTATCTTTGTAGGGTTTATCTTCTGGCGCTTCAGGGATTGCAGGTAATGATCTTCTAGAGTTTTCGGTTTGCACATGTTCACCATATTTCCAGTGAACAGAATAATCGCCTGCTATGATTTATATCCTGTTACAACCTTCTACAAAAGGCTTTATTATGATAATTATAGTATGTCACAGGGATATATACACATAAGTCCTTGACACGCAATTACTGACATGTTATCAATAGAGCTTAACTCTAACCCCCGACCTCTTATCAGCTGAATAACCAGGATATAAGACAGTGGTGGCGAACCTATGGCACGGGTGCCAGAGGCGGCACTTGGAGCCCTTTCTGTGGGCACTCAGGCCATTGACCCCAAGACAGAGCTCACCAAACAGTACCAAATTCACCAAATCTTCAAGCAGATCCAGGCAATTTAAGAGATGCTACAATCAGCACTATTTTAAAACGACTTTATTGGATGTTTGGAACTACAGGAAAAGTGAGAAGGTGCTGACAGAACTGCAATGTCTTTGTAGGCTATCCTGCTGGACCTAACATTCTTCATTTACAGAGAGACCCTGGTGAGAAGCTACAATGATAGTCTGAATTTGCCCTCCTTCTTTCAGCTGTATTAGTGGCCTCAAGGGGCCGATACGATTGAAAGATGTGGAAGAACTGGGAGCAATAAGTTACTGCTTAAAATTCCATGCTGGCACTTCAGGGTAAATAAGTGGATTTTGGTTGTAGTTTGGGCACTCTGTCTCCAAAAGGTTCGCCATCACTGATATAAGGTCACACAAAGCAGAGGTCTCCTTACCTGTCTAACATCCTAAGCTTATCGAGACTCTTTAGACAACTCGTCAAGACCTCCTACCGAATCCATCCAAAAAGTAAGTTACATTTTGTATTACTTGTTATATTACAGTGTAAATTGTGTCTGTGTATATTTTTCATGTAAAGTTATTATTTGTAGATGGAGAATCAGGATAATATTGCACTGTCCCTATCCCATAATATCACAGATTAGGTCACCAGAATCTTTCTTTATTGATTTAATTTTTTACTTTTTTCCATCAAGTGGCCTTTGATATTTTCTATGATTGATTGCTGGGTATCTCCTTGTGTAAGTGGAATTTCTGAATACCGAAATTGGTGACGCATTTATGGCGGCGCTGCATTGTGATCGGCCACCGGCTCAGGAGAGTTTTGTACCAGTGACTTATGACCGGTCGGTCGCAGAAGCGAATTTAGATTCTGCTATTAACCCCTTAAGGACGGAGGGTTTTTCGGCTCATTTCTCGCTCTCCAACTTCAAAAATCCATAACTTTTTCATTTTCCGTGTACAGACCTGTGTGAGGGCTTATTTTGTGCGTAACAAATTTTACTTTCCCGTAATGTTATTTATTTTAACATGCCGTGTACTGCGAAGCTGAAAAAAAATTCCAAATGTGGAAAAATTGAAAAAAAAAAAACCGCACGTGCGTCACGTTCTTGTGGGCTCAGTTTTTGCGACTTTCACTTTTCCGCTCCAAATAACCCGCCCTACTTTATTCTTGGTTCGGTCATCGCGGTGCTACAAATTTTTATGACAGGTTTATTGTGTTTTAATACATTTTCAAAAATTAACACGAATGTGTACAAAAAGGAAAAAATTTTGTGCCATCTTCTGACGCAATAACTTTTTCATAATTTGGCCGCACGGAGATGTGTGAGGGGTCAGTTTTTTGCGAATGAGGCAACGTTTTAAATGCTACCATTTGTGAGGTCTGTGCGAACATTTTTGATCATTTTTTATGTTATGTAAAAAGTGTGTAAAAGGTCGCATTTCGGACATTTGGGCGCCATTTCCCGCCTCGGAGGTCACCGCCGCCCGTAACCGTTTTTATATTTTGATAGATCGGGCATTTTGGGACGCGGCGATACCTAATATGTTTGTGATTTTTACTGTTTATTATGTTTTATATCAGTTCTAGGGAAAGGGGGGTGATTTTAATTTTTTGTATTTTATTAATTTTTTTAATTTTTTAAACTTTTTTTTTTCTTTCACTATCTTTTAGACCATCTAGGGTACATTAACCCTAGATGGTCAGATCGCTCCTACCATATACTGCAATACTTCTGTATTGCAATATATGGCATTTTTGCAGCACATTCATTACAATGAGCCACTGGCTCATTGTAACGAATCTGCAGAAGCCAGATAGTCTCGGGTCAAACGATAGTCTACCATGGAACGTCATCGGGGGCGCGGCGATCGCAAAAAAGATGGCGATCGCAAAAAAGGGTTAATAGCCGTGATCGGTGCAAGCACTGACCGCGGTTATTAGCGGTGGGGGTTTGCTGCAATATGCAACAACCCCCACCCTTGTATGAAGAGGACTCAGCCCGGGAGCCCTCTTCATACATTCCCTTATACCTCTGCGCCGTAGAGCTACGGCGCAGAGCGTTAAGGGGTTAATGGTTGTTTTTTATATAATTTAGCCCTGATATTTCAATAATTGTGCACAAAACTATTATTAAATATACATTTTCTTGTGTAGATAGAAAGGTTGTTGTAATAGATTCTTCTGATGAAGTCCGAGAAGATAAAAGCCGAGCGGTGCGGGATGAAAAAGTAATATAGATACAGAAAACTTTTTGGATGCGAAAATGTACAACTAATGTAATAACATCTGTGATCATTAGACGCGTCTATAACTACGTTTTCAGTGCGATCCAGGAAATTGAAACCTAAAACTGGACAACTTAGCGTCGCTGAACCTGACGCAGAAGATGTAATGAAGCGACCGAAAACTCTAGAACAGTGATGGCAAACCTTTTAGAGGCCGAGTGCCCAAACTACAACAAAGAGCCACTTATTTATCGCAAAGTGCCAACACAGAAATGTAATTAGTGATTTATACTCTTCTCTGTCACAGCTTTCATTGATACCAGCACCTGAGGACACCAATAACGCAGAAAATAGTCCCAGGTAGCGCTGTCACTTTAATATAGCTCTGTGCACAGCAAGTCCTGGGCTGTCTGGGACTGCAGGAAGATACCTGGAGTCATCTCTGGTGATGGCCTGAGTGCCCACAGAGAGGGCTCTGAGTGCCACCTCTGGCACCAGTGCCATAGGTTAGCCATCACTGCCCTAGGAGATCATTACCTGCAATCCCTGAAGCGGATGAAGATAAACCCTACAAAGATACCGAGGGTAAAGCCGCACTTTATAGACCCAAACAAAACTAAACACATCTCAGTTACCTACAGAAAAACTACAGCGCGCTGTAGAAATGTAGGATTGCATGAGCCGCGCGATGTCCGTCATTAACCCCTCTGACAGAATACGTAATCCATAAAACCTTGTATGAATAGGAACTTACAGCCGGATCTTAGGACGTTCCCTCGCAGTGAAATAAAGGACATGTCAGAGCTACTTGCTGAGTATAAAAAGTTAGGGCATAATGTCCGTTGGTGTGAGGTCACAGCACTGACATCAGCCGCCGCTGCATTAGTTATGTGTGTTCCGGCACAATGGCAACGGAACAGTGAGGTCAGCGGCGGGCTGGACCGGTCAGCGCTGTGCGCTCCATGGACTGCGCTGACCGACGGATCCGCCACAGGAGACCCGAGGGGGGCGCCGGAAAGGTGAGTTTGTTTTTTTTTTTTAATAAACGGGCGGAGGTCCGGGTCCATAACGGGGCACAGGGGCTGGAGGGCGTATACAGGGGCACAGGGGCTGGCCGGGCTATATACCGGGGAACAGGGGCTGGCAGGCTTTTTTTTGGAACCAGAGCACAGGGGCTGGCGGGCTGTATACCGGGACACAGGGGATGGCAGGCTGTATAACGGGGCACAGGGGTGGGCTGGCTATAGTACCTGGCACCAGGGGCTGGCAGGCGTATTACCGGGGCAGGGCTGGCACAGAGTCTCATACCGGGGCACAGGGGCTAGGCGTCTGCATTACCGGGGCACAGGGGCTGGCAGTCTGTATACCGGGGGCACAGGGGCTGGTAGGCTATATACTGGGGCAGGGGGTGACAGGATGTATACCGGGGCCACAGGGGCTGGGCTGGCTATATACCGGGGCCCAGGGGCTGGATGGCTAGTATGGAGCACAGGAGCTGGCAGGCTGGTACCGGGGAACAGGGGGGCTGGCAGGCTCAGGCTGTATACCGGGGCCGGGGCGGATGGCTGTATACCGGGGCACAGGGGGCTGGCAGTTGTATTACCGTTGGACCACAAAGGCTGGCAGGCTATATACAGAGGCTGGCAGGCTATATAGCAGGGCACGGGGCTGGACAGGCAGTTATACTGGCACAAAGGGCTGGCAGGCTGTATACTGGGGCATAGGGGCTGGCTGGCTGTTATACCGGGGCAGGGGGCTGAAAGGCGGTATATCGGGCACAGGGGCTGGCAGGCTGTATACCGGGGCCCAGGCGGCTGGCAGGCGGTATACCGGGGCACAGGGGCTGGATGGATATTACTGGGGCACAGGGGCTGGCAGGGCTGTAATGGAGGCACAAGGGGCTGGCAGGGGGCTGTATACTGGGGCACAGGGGCTGGCTGGCTAATGTACTGGAGACAGGGGCTGCAGGCTGTAAACTGGGGCACAGGGGGCTGGTGGCTATGTTACTGGAGCACAGGAGTGGCCGGCTGTATTACAGGGGGCACAGGGGGCTGGCGGGATTGTACTGCAGCACAGGAGCTGGCCAGGCTGATATACCGGGGCACAGGGGGGCTGGCTGTTATACCGGGGGCACAGGGGGCTGGCAGCATGTATACCGGGTCACGGGCTGGCTGGCTATGTACTGGAGCACAGGGGCTGGCAGGCTAGTATACCGGGGCACAGGGCTGGCTGGCTGTATACCGGGGCACGGGGGGGTGGCTG
Source organism: Engystomops pustulosus (assembly GCA_019512145.1). Classification (NCBI taxonomy): domain Eukaryota; kingdom Metazoa; phylum Chordata; class Amphibia; order Anura; family Leptodactylidae; genus Engystomops; species Engystomops pustulosus. The sequence goes on along the minus strand of WNYA01000934.1, from coordinate 44,793 downwards.
TGCTCTGATACCGGGGCACAGGGGGCTGGCTATGTACTGGGGCTGGCAGGCTGTGTCCGGGGCACAGGGGTGGTGGCATGTACTGGGGCACAGGGGCTGCAGGCATGTATACCGGAGCACAGGGCTGGCAGCTGTATACCGGGGCACAGGGGATGGCAGGTGTATACCGGGGCACAGGGCTGGCAGGCTGTTATACTGGGGCACAGGGGTGCAAGGCTGTATACCGGGGCACAGGGGCTGGATGGCTATTAGATAACGGGCCACAGGGGCTGGCAGGCGGTCCACCGGGGCACAGGGGCGGCAGCTGTTTGTAAACCGGGGCACAGGGGCTGGCAGGCTGTATAGGGGCACAGAGGCTTGCAGGCTGTATTACTGGGGCCACAGGGGCGGACAGGCTGTACACCGGGGCACAGGGCTGGCAGGCTGTATACTGGGGCACAGAGGCTTGCAGGCTGTTCTACTGGGGCACAAGGGGCTGGCAGGCTATATACTGGGGCACAGGGGGCAGGCTATTATAATGGGCAACAGGGGCTGGCCGGCCTAATATATGGTGCACAGGGGCTGGCTGGCTATGTACTGGAGCACAGGGAATGGCAGGTTGTATACCGGGGAAACAGGGGCTGGCAGGCTGTATACGTGGGCACAGGGGCTGCAGGCTTGTATACGGGGCTGGCTGGCTATGTACTGGAGCACAGTGGATGAGGGCTGTTACCGGGGCACAGGGGCTGGATGGCTGATACCGGGGCACAGGGGCTGGCTGGATGTATTACCGGGGAAACAGGGGTGGCAAGCTGTATAAGGGGCACAGGGATGGCAGCTGTATACTGGGGCATAGGGCTGGCAGCAATCCACAGGGATGGCAGGCTATACACAGGGCTGGCAGGCTATATACAGGGGCTGGCAGTCTGTATACCGTGGCACAGGGGCTGGCAGGATAAAACGAGGCCTGGCAGGCATATAGCAGGGCACAGGGGATGGCAGGGCTGTTATACCGTGGCACAGGGGCGGCTGGCTATGTACGTGGAGCACAGGGACTGGCAGGCTGGAACACTGGGGCACAGGGGCTGGCAGGCTGTATACCGGGAGCACAGGGCTGGAGGCTGTATACCGGGACAGGGGCTGGCGGCTGTATACCGGGGCACAGGGGCGGGCAGGCTGTATACCAGGGCACAGGGTCTGGCAGGAATGTAACGGGGCACAGGGGCGGAGGCTGTATACCGGGGCACAGGGGCTGGCTTGGACTGTTACCGGGGGGCACAGGGGCTGGCAGGCTGTACACTTGAGGGCACGGGGGCTGGCTGGCTATATATGGGGCACAGGGGTGGATGGCTGTATACGGGGCACAGGGTCTGGCAGGTGTACACTGGGGCAAAGGGGCGGCGGCTAATCCCGGGGCACAGGGGCTGGTGGCTGTATACCGGGGGGACAGGGTTCTGGGGCTGGTACATGGGGCACAGGGTCTGGCGGCATATGACCGGGGCACAGGGGATGGCATGTACCGGGGCCACGGGCTGGCAGGCGTACACGGGGAACAGGGGCTGGAAGGATGATACTGGGGCACAGGGGCTGGCAGGCTGTACACGGGGCACAGGGTGGCAGGCTGTTATACCTGGGCTACAGAGGGCTTGCAGGTGTTATACTGGGGCACAGGGGCTGGCAGGCATATACTGGGGCAAGGGGCTGGCTGGTATGTACATGGAGCACAGGGACTGGCACAGGTTGGATACCGGGGAACAGGGGCTGGCAGGCTTGTATACTAGGGCACAGGGGTGGCGAGGCGACACCGGGGGGGCACAGGGGATGGCAGGGCGTATACTGGGGCACAGGGCTTTGCAGGGTGTATACGGGGCACGGGGCTGGCAGGCTAATACTGGGGCACAGGGGCTGGCTGCTATGTACTGGAGACACAGGAATGCAGGGTTGTAGACCGGGGCAAGGCGGCGGCAGGCTGATTACCGGGGCACAGGGGCTGGAAGCTGGTCTGCAGGCTGGCGGACTAGATGTAATGTGACACAGGGGCTGGCAGGCTGTACACTGTTGGCACAGGGGCTGGCAGGCTGTTAACCGGGGCACAGGGGGGCTGGCTGCCTGTATACGGGGACAGGGGATGGCAGGCTGTATAAGGGGCAAAGGGCGCTGGCAGGCATGTATACGGGGCACAGGAGGATGGCAGGATGAATGGAATATACGGGGCACAGGGGCTGGAGGGCTGTTATACCGGGGGCACAGGGGCTGGCGGCTGTATACAGGGGCACAGGGGCTGGCAGGCTGCTATACGTGGCACAGGGGCTGGCTGGCATGTACTGGAGCACGAGGGAACGGCAGGCGGAACTGGGAAGCACAGGGGCTGGCAGGCTGTATTACCGGGGAACAGTGGCTGGCAGGCTGTATACCGGGCACAGGGGTGGCAGGCGTATACGGGGGCACAGGGGGCTGGCGAGGCTGGTATACAGGGGACAGGGGCTGGCAGGGCTGTATACCGGGCACAGGGGTGCAGGCTGTATACCGGGGCACAGGGGGCTGGCAGGATAGTTGTACCGGGGCACAGGGGCTGGCAGGTGCAGGCTGTAACGGGGCACCCAACAGGGGCTGGCTGGAGGTATACCGGGGCACAGGGGGGCGGCAGCTTGTAACACTGGGGCACAGGGGCGGATGGCTATATTACGGGGACAGGGGGCTGCTGGCTGGTATTCCGGGCCACTGGGTCGGGCAGGATGTACCACTGGCGCAAGGGCTAGCTGGCTGTATACCGGGGCACAGGGGCTAGGCTTGGCTGTATACCGGGGCACAGGGCTATGGCAGGCTGATACACTGGGGCACCAGGGATGCCAGGCTATATACATGGGCACAGGGGCTGGCTATGTACCGAGGGCACAGGGGCTGGCAGGCTGTAACCGGGGACAGGGGCTGGCAGGCTTATTTGTACTGAGGGCACAGGGGCGGCAGGTGTATATGGGCACAGGGGTGGCAGCTGTATGTTACTGGGGCACAGGGGATGGCACAGCTGTTAACTGGGGCACAGGGGGCTGGCAGGGCTGTATACTGGGGCACAGGGCGGCAGGCTGTGATACTGGGCACAGGGGCTGGCGGCGATACGGGGAAACAGGGGCGGCTGGCTATGTACTGGAGCATAGGGGCTGGCTGTCTGTTATACCGGGGGGGGCACAGGGGTGTGCTGGTCTATATGGGGCACAGGGGGGCTGGCAGGCTGTATACTGGGCACGAAGCTGGCAAGCTGTATACTGGGGCATAGGGGCTGGCAGGCTGTACTATACTAAGCCATAGCGGCTGGCTGGGCTATATACAGGGGGCGGGGCGGCTATATACAGGGGCTGGCCGTCTTGTTATGACCGCGGGCACAGGGGTGGTGGCTAGTACGGGGCAGGGGCTTGGCTGGCTATATACCGGGAGCAAGGGGCTGGCTGGTGTTGATAACAGGGCACAGGGGCTGGCAGTGTATACGGGCACGGGGGCTGGCTGCTAGTACTGGAGCACAGGAGCGGGGGGGGATGGCAGGCTGTATACCGGGGCACAGGGGCTGGCGTCTGGTATACCGGGGGCCAAGAGGCTGGCAGGCTGTATACCGGGGCACAGGGGTGGCGGGCTGTATATGCGGGCAACAGGGATGGCAGGGCTATATACTGGGGCAGGGGGCTGGCCAGGCGATATACCGGGGGCGGGGCTGGCCGGCTGTCTACCGGGGCACAGGTGGCAGGCTGTTCTACGGGGCACAGGGGCTGGCAGGCGTATTCCCGGGGCCACAGGGCTGGCGCCTGTATTACCGGGGCACCGGGGCTGGCAGCCTGTATACCGGGGCACACCGGGGGGGGGGGTTTTTTTTGCGGCTGGCTAGTACGGGCCAAGGGGCTGGCGCGTATACTGGTGCACAGGGGCGGCAGGCTGTATACTGACGGGCCAGGGGCTGGCAGGCTGTAGACTGGGCACAGGGGCTGGCGGTGGCGATGTACGGGAGCACCATGGGCTGGCAGGCGATACTGGGGCACAGGGGCTGGCTGGCTATGTACTGGAGCACAGGATGCTGGCAGGCGTTTTTATACGGGGGCACAGGGGCTGGCCAGGCTGTATCGGGCACAGGGCTGGCAGGCTGTATACCGGGCACAGGGGCTGCAGGCTTGTATACTGGGCATAGGGGCTGGCTGGATATATACAGGGGGCTGGCAGGCTGTATACCGGGGCACAGGGCTGGCAGGCTGTATACCGGGGGCACAGGGAATGGCAGGCTGTATACCGGGGACACAGGGGTGGCAGGTTTAATACCGGGGCACAGGGGCGGCAAGGTGTATACGGGGCACAGGGGTGGCAGGCTGGTATAACGGGGACAGGGGGCTGCAGGCTAGTACGGGGCACAGGGGCCTGGAGGTGGATACCGGGGGCACAGGGCTGGCAGGCTGTATACTGGGCCACAGGGGCTGGAAGGGCTGTATAAGGGGCAGGGCAGCAGGGTATATACTGGGGGCAGGGGCTACTAACTAGATACTACTGGATGGGGGCCATGCAAAGGATCCTGATTTCTCCTCTCTGTACAAGGTCTGGATAGGAGCCTGTGAGAGGCCCAACTAAGTCTAGAATCTAAGGCTCGCTGTGTCCTTAATTCTGTTCTCAGCTGATGATAAGACCCCATTAGCGCAGTGCTCGACATGAATTAACACTGTATGATGCAATATGAGGCATAGAAACGAAAGAAACCGAATACGTGAAGGCTGAATCGCTAAGATTTAAGGGCGATAACTGTCAGGAAGTACCTGGCGGATATACTATTACCCAAAAAAACTGAAGTTTAACTACATCCACCCAATATGCCTACATCAGCAGGTCTACCAACTAGTAGAGACCAGTGCATTACAGAGGAACCACCAATAAGGGGACCCCCCCCCCCCCCATGTCTCCCCATTGGGGTGGATGGAAATAGTCCGTCATATGGTGTGGGAGGGAAGGATTCGGATGTTCAGCAGTGCCACTTTTATGTCTTCCAGATTCTTCTCGTGTAGGGAAATTCCATGTAGGGGGGATATTAGTCAGCCATGGCAGTAATACGTCCCATCCAGTTAGGATCGTTGTTATTTAGCAGACTGTGATTGAGTCTTATTACGTATAGATCTCTCCAAACTCGGTGCAATGCGTACTGGAAAAGGGACACTCAATCACAGGTAAAATATATTCCAGCCCATCATTTCCTACACCGAGCCCCCGGACTGCAAATACAGAACTTAATACGGTGTATTCAAAGATTTCCTCAAAATCATCAACAGAATCTCCAGGAGGGGGCCCTATCTTTTAAAAAAAGAAATGTTTGGCCTAGATAACTTTGTCAGACCCCTACGAGTCGGATGTAGTAATAAATTATACCCCCCCCCCCGGTGTGGGGGGGGTATAAGTTATCACTACATACGACTCGTAGGGGTCTGAACAAAGTTATCTAGGGCCAAACATTTCTTTTTTAAAAGATGGCGGCGCCCATCCTGGAGATTCTGGTGAGGAGTTTGAGAAATCTTTGAATAAACCTATTAAAGTTCTGTATCGCAGTCAGGGGGCTCGGTGTAAGGAAATGATGGTCTGGAATATATTTTACCTGTGATTGATGTCCTTTCCAGATGCGCATGGCACAGAATTTGGAGAGATCTGATACGTAATAAGACTCAATCACAGTCTGCTAAATAACACGATACCTACTGGATGGGACGTATTACTGCCAATGGCTGAACTAAATACCCCCCCTACAGGGTAATTCACCTACACGAGAGAATCTGGAAGACATAAAAGTGTCACTGACTGAACCATCCGAATCCTTCCCTCCTGCACGCAGAGGACGGACTATTTCATCCACCCCAATGGGGAGAACAAGGGGGGGGGGTCCCCTTATTGTGTGGTTACCTCTGTAATGCACTGGTCTCTACTAGTTGTAGACCTGCTGATGTAGCATATTGGCTAAATGTAGTTAAACATCAGTGTTTTTGGGTAAATAGTATATCCTGCCAGGTACTTCCTGACAGGTTATCCCTTATCTTAGCGCTTCAGCCTTCACGTAACTTCTGTTTTTTCCTGTTCTGATGCCTCATATTGCATCATACAGTGTAATTCATGTCGGGGCAGTGCTAATGGGGTCTTATCAGCTGAGAACAGAATATAAGGACACAGCGAGCCTCAGATTCTAGACTTATTGGGCCTCTCACAGGCTCCTATCCAGACCTTGTACAGAATGGAGAATCAGGATAATATTGCATTGTCCCCATCCAGTAGTATCTAGTAGTAGCCCCTGCCCCCCAGTATATACCCTGCCTGCCCCTGCCCCGGTATACAGCCTGCCAGCCCCTGTGCCCCGGTATACAGCCTGCCAGCCCCTGTGCCCCGGTATACAGCCAGCCAGCCCCTGTGCCCCGGTATACAGCC
>WNYA01000934.1:0-27015 GCA_019512145.1 Engystomops pustulosus | reverse complement strand
GTGTCTGCCAGTTGCCGGAACACACAATACTAATGCAGCGGCGGCTGATGTCAGTGCCTGTGACATCACACGGACATGCCGCTGACCGATGGATCGCACAGGAGACCCGAGGGGGCCTCCGGAAAGGTGAGTTTTGATTTTTTTTCTTTAGTCGATTTTTGTTTGACTCGAGTATAAGCCGAATTTGGGTTTTTCAGCAATTTTTTTGTGCTGAAAAAACTCGGCTTATACTCGAGTATATATGGTTAAACTATGTGTTACATCCAAGATAATATAAACCGAGATCACACACAATGTAATTTAAATTTATACTTAAATTCAATTTATCCTTCAATTCAGAACACTGCATTAGATAAAAGGGGGTTCACTCTGCACCCATACATTACACATGCCATACAACGCAACACATAACATACAGAGCGCCGCCTCATTGTTTTTTGTATCAGATTAATGCAATTGTCTGAATTTTTATACATTTTTATTATTCTTTGCTGTATACATTTTTTTGCTCAATAAAACGTTAAACTTTGAGGCGTCTGTTTCATTTTTGGCAATGTATCTATGATTAAACATTGTATATAAAATGTTATACCCGCCCAATTAAAGTTAAATTAAACTATGTGTGACACCCAATATAATATGAATCTGGTACGGATCACATAAAAGGGGGGTTCACTCTGCACAACCTCCAGGCACCCACACATTACAACAACCCTGCACCCTCACATTATAGAAACCCCATAAAATAAGACTAAATCAAAGGGGCGTGTACTTCTGAATCAAAGGGGGCGTGGTACCTGTCACTTTCAGGAAGTGGGCGGTTTGACGTTGATTTCCGAAGTATACACGCCCCTTTGATTTAAAGTCTTTTTCTCTCCCTTTTTATGGAGGTTCTATAATGTGAGGGGCAGGGTTGTTGTAATTGTGGTGCCTGGAGGTTATGTGCAGAGTGAACCCGCCCCTTTTATGTGATCCGTACCAGATTGTATTATATTGGGAGTCACAAATAGTTTCAATTTAACTTTTAATGGGCGGGTATTTTTATAAACATTTTATTATACAATGTTTCATCATAATACATTGCAAAAATGAAAACGAGCCTCAAAGTTTAACGTTTTATTAGCAAAAAAAAGTATACAGCAAAGAATCATAAAATGTCTTAAAAATTAGGACCAAGTGCATTAATTGATCCAAAACAATGACGGCAGCGCTCTGTATGATATGAGTTGCGTTGTATGGCATTGGGTAATGTATGGGTGAGAGGATACACCTTTTATCATAATGCGTGTCTGAATGAAGTGAAATTGACTGCAAGTATAAATTTAAATTACATTGCGTGCTGTGATCTGGTTATATTATCTTGGATGTAAAATAGTTTAACCATATATACTAGGTATAATGCCTGTGGTTTCAGTCCAACAAAATTGCTGAAAAACCCAAATCGGCTATCCTTGAGTAAACCAAAATCGAAGAAGAAAAAAAATCAAAAACTCACCTTTCGGAGGCCCTCGGGTTTCCTGTTGCACGATCATCGGTCAGCGGCATTTTGTCCGTGGGATGTCATAGGCATGACATCAGCCGAAGCTGCAGTAGTTATTGTGTGTTCCGGCAACTGGCAGACACTGTGCGCTGTGCGCTTCATGGACCTGCCGCTGACCGACGGATCGCACAGGAGACCCGAGGGGGTCCTGCGGGAAAGGTTGCGAGTTGAGTTGATTTTTTTTTTTTTTTTTTTTTTTTTAATCAAACGGGGCGGAGGTCGGGTCCATAACGGTGGCCACAGGGGCTGGCCGGCTGATACCGGGGGACAGGGGCTGGCAGGCGTATACCGGGAAGAGGTTGCTGGCAGGCTGTTACCGGGGACAGGGCCTGGCAGGAATGTATAACGGCGGCACAGGGGCTGGGCGAAGGCGTTATTAGACAGGGGCACAGGGAAGGTGGTGTACCGGGCATCAGGGGCTGGCAGGGTATTACCGCGGGCACAGGGCCTGTCAGCTGTTATACGGGGGCACAGGGCTGCGCAGGCTGTTAATCCGGGGCACAGGGGCAGGCTGGCTGTATACCGGCGGCACAGGGGCAGGCTGGCTGTAAGAAGGCACAGGGGCTGGCAGCTGTATCCCGGGGCAAAAGGGGCAGGCCAGGCTGTATACGGAGCACAGGGGCAGGCTGGCTGTATAACGGGGCACAGGGGTGGCAGGCTGTATACCGGGGAACAGGGGTGGGCAGTCTGCATACCGGGGGCCAAGGGTGGCAGATGTATACAGGGGCACAGGGGCTGGAAGGCTGTATTTTTTTTTACCGGAGAACAGGGGCAAGGCTGGCTGTATTACCGGGGCACAGGGCTGGCAGGCTGTATACCGGTGGGCAAGGGGGAATGGCAGTCTGCCATATCCGGGGCAAAGGAGGATGGCAGTCTGCATAAGGGGCACAGGGGCGGGGCAACAGTCTGCATACCGGGGCACAGGGGTGGCAGTCTGCATACCGGTGGCACAGGGGTGGTTGGCGGGTATACCGGGGCACAGGGTGCAAAGGCTGTTATACCGTGGGCACAGGGGCTGCAGGCTGTATATATGGGCACAGGGGATGCAAGGCTGTATTACCGGGGACACAGGGGCTGCAAAGGCGTATACGGGGTACAGGGGTGCAAGGCTGTACCGGGGCACAGGGGCTGGCCGTTTCTGCATACCGGGCAAGGGGCTGGCAGGCGGATTTACGGGGCATAGGGGATGGAGGGCTAGTATGGGGCAACAGGGGCTGGCAGGCCTATGTACTGGTGGCACAGGGGCTGGCACGGCTGTATAATGGGGCACAGGGGCGGCAGCTATGTACTGGGGCACAGAGGCTGGCAGGTGTATAATGGGGCATAGGGGGCTGGCTGGCTATTGTACTGGGGCACAGGGGCTGGAGCTGTATAATGGGGCATGGGGGCTGGTGGCTATATACAGGGGCTTGGCAGGCTACATTTACAGGGGCTGGAGTCTGTATATGGGGCACAGGGGCTGGCAGGCTATGTACGGGCACCGAGGCTGGCCAGGGCTGATACTGGGCAAGGGGCTGGCTGCTATATACAGGGGAGGCCAGGCTAATATAAAGGGGCTGGAAGTTCTGTATATCGGGGCGACAAGGGGCTGCAAGGCTGTATACGGGGCCACAGGGGGCTGGCAGTCTGTAAGGGGGGCAGGGGCTGGCAGGCTATATACAGGGGCTGGCAGGGCTATATGTGGGGCTCCAGGGGTTGCCAGGCTGTATACCAGGGAACAGGGGGTGGGCAATGTATGGGGCTGGCAGGCGGTATACCGGGGCACAGGGGATGGCAGGATGTATACCGGGGCGCAGGGGTGGAGGCTGTATACGCGGGCAAGGGGCGGGCAGGAATATGTACTGGCGGCACAGGAGCTGGCAGGACGTGTTACGGGGCACGTGGCTGGCAGGCTTGTATGACCGGGGCACAGGGGCTGGCTGGCTGTATTACTGGGGCACAGGGGATGGCTGGCTGTATACTGGGGCACGGGGGGGCTGGCAGGCTGTATTGGGGCACAGGGGCTGGCAGGTGTATACTGGGCATAGGGGCTGGTGGCTATATTACAGGGCTGGCAGGCTAATCAGGGGCTGGCAGCTGTATACCGTGGCAACAAGGTGGCAGGCTATTATCAGAGGTGTGCCGGCGATATGAGGGCACAGGGTGCGTGGGTGTATACTTGGGCACAGGGCCTGGCAAGGCTGGTATGACCGGGGCACAGGGGTGGCGCTGGCGTATAATGGGGGCACAGGGAGCTGGGCAGGCCTGTCTCCGGGGGGCGCAGGGGCTGGCTGGCTGTTTATATGGGGACATAGGGACTGGCTGGCTGTCTCCTGGGGCATCGGGGCTGGCTTGGTGTATACTGGGGCACCGGGGCTGGCTGTTGTTTGATAACGGGGCAAAGGGGCTGGCGGTCTGTGTCACGGGCACAGGGGGCTGGCGTTTTAATGTCTGTATAACGGGGCACATGGGGCGGGCGTCGTATACCGGGGCACAGGGCGATGGCAGGCTGTTACCGGGGCACAGGGGCTGGGCAGGCGTATACACGGAGGCACAGGGGTTGCAGGTGTTTATTTAATACCGGTGGCACGGGGCTGGCTTGGCTGTATACATCGTGGCGCCACAGGGGTGGCAGCTGTATTGTACCGGGGCAAAGGGGGCTTGGCAGGCGTTATACCGGGGGCAGGGGCAGGCAGGTATATATGGGGGGCAGGGGCTATCTACTGATACTATGGAGGGGGGACATGAATATTGATCCTGATTCTCCATTAGTACAAGGTCTGGATTGGAGCCTAGTGAGAGGCCCAAGAGGTCTTAGAATTGAGGGCTCGCTGTTGTCAATAATATCTGTTTCAGCTGATAAGACCCCAGTGCACTGCACCAACATGACTTACCCCGTATGATGCACTTGAGGCATCAGAACAGGAAAAAAACACGAAGTAGTTACTGTGAAGTGCTGATGTTGAGCGTCGCAAGATAAGGGAAATCCTGTCAGGAATCGTACTGGCAGGGATAAATTATACTAATTTACCCACTAAAACAACTGAGGTTTACCTCTACCATTTGAGCCAATCTGACAGATCAGCAGGTCTCAAATAATAGTGAAGAGACAATAATTACACCCGGGGTCTTACAGAGGAAACCACACAATAAGGGGACCCCACTTCCCCCCTTGTTCTCTCCCTTTTGGAGGTTGGATGAAACGAGTCCTACGATCCTCTGCAGTGCAGGAAAGTGGAAGGGATTCGGATTTGGTTCAAGTCAGTGAACACATTTTATTGTCTTCAAGATCTCTTGTGTAGGTGAAATTACCCATGTGGGGAGAGTATTACCGTCAGGCCATTGGCAAGTTAAACGTCCCCATACAGTAGGTAGCGTGTTATTTAGCCGACTGTGATTGAGTCTTATTACGTATCAGATCTCTCCAATTCTGGGTGCCTAATTGCGGCAGCTGGATAAGGGACATCACTCAAGGTAAAAATATTCCAGCAATCATTTCCTTACACCGAGCCCCTCTGACCTGCGATACAGAACTTTAATAGTTTATTCAAAGATTTCTCAAACTCTCACCAGAATCTCCAGGATGGGGCCGCCATCTTTTAAAACACTGAAATTGTGTTTGGCCCTAGATAACATCTTTGTCCGACCCCTACCGAGTCGTATGTAGTAATAAACTTAACCCCCCCCCCCCCCCGATAAACTTTTATACTAGCAAGTAGCTCTTGGACAGTCTTTATTTCATTGCGAGGAACGTGCTAAGATCCGGCTGTAAGTTCCTATCATACAGGTTTATGGGTTTGTGTAGATAGAAAGGTGGGTGCAATAGATGACGGCCCGGACTTCGATGATGAGAAGATAAAAGCGGCGGCGGCTTGGGAGGAAGAAAAGAAATATAGATACAGAAAAACTTTTTGGATGCGAAGAGTACAATAATTGTAATAAAATCTGTGATCATTAGACGAGTCTATAACTACGTTTTCAGTCGATCCGGGAAATTGAAACTAAAACTGGACTTAGGCGTCGCTGAACCTGACGCACGAAAGATGTAAATGAAGCGAGCCGAAACTCTAGAAGATCACTACCTGCAATCCCTGGAGGCGCCATAAGCAGAAGATAAACCCTACAAAGATAAATGAGGGTAAAGCCGCACTTATAGACCCACCCAAACCAAACTAAATCACATTCAGTTACCTACAGAAAAACTACAGTGCCTCTGTAGAAATGTAGATTGCATGAGCGGCGATGTCCGTTCCGTAGACCCCTTGGACAGAATACGCAATCCAAAAAACTCTTGGGAATAGGAACTTACAGGCAGGATCTTAAGGAGTCACTCGCAATGAACAAGGACATGTGCAGAGCTACATTGTGAGTATAGAAAGGTAGCGGGGGGTGTGGTTGGGGGGTTGATAAGAGTTCATCACTAATTACGACTCGTAGGGGTGCTGAACAACGTTATATAGGGCCCCAAACATTCTTTTTTAAAGATGGCGGCGCCCATCCTGGAGATCTGGTGAGATTCCTGGGGGGTTTGAGAAATCTTCGAATGTAAAATCCTATTTTGAAAAGTTTCGTGGTATCGCAGTCAGGGGGATCGGGTAAGGGAAATGGAGGGGGAAATATTTTACCTGATGCATCGATGTCCTTTCAGATCGCATGGTAACAGCCCTTTTGGAGAGCTCTGATACGCAATAAGACATCAACCAGGGGGTCATTGTACTAAGGGCCCGATTAAGTTTTCCCGACATTGTTACCCCGAATATTTCCGATTGCGCCGATTTCCCTGTATGGCAACGGGATTTTGGTTCAGCGACGGATTGTGGCGCATCGAGCCGGCATGCACGCGACGGAAATACGGGGGGGTGTGGTCGAACGAAAAAAAACCCCGACGTATTCGGAAAAACGCCGCATTTAAAAACGGAAAAATGTGCGCTCGGGACGCGCTTACTTCACAAGCCGACTCGGGTGATTCCGGAGCGTTCCGATGCTTTCCGCGCAGCAGGCCACCTGTGGCCGGCGGAGGGAACTACCTTATAAACCGGCCTGGACGAATCCAGCCGCAGCGAACGCGCCGCTGGATCGCGAATGGATAACGGGTAAGTAAATCTGCCCACAGTATGCTAATAAACACGGATACCTCACGGTATGGGACGTAATTTCTGCCAAGGCTGAACTAAATATCCCCCCACAGGGTAATTCACCTACACGAGAGAATGGGAAGTAATAAAGTGTCATGACTGACATCCGAATACCTTCCGCTGCAGCAGAGGACGGACATTTCATCCCCCCCAATGGGGAGAAACACAGGGGGGGGGGTGTCCCCTCTTGTTTGGTTAACTCTGTATGCATGAGTCTCTAAGTCGTACCGGCTGATGTAGCACTATTGGGGTAAATTGTAGTTACACTTCAGTTTTTTGTGTAAATGTAAATGTCATGCCAGGTACGTCTGCCAGGTTATCTTATCTTAGCGCTTCAGCTTCACCGTAATTCTGTTTTCTGTTCTGATGCCTCATATTGCCATCTACAGGGAATCATGTCGGGGCATGAGCTAATGGGGTCTTACAGCTTGAGAACAGAATTAAGGACAAGAGAGCCTTCGGACCCTTCACATTAGCGAGTGTGATGCGAGGAACTCGCATCACACTAGCAACGCAGCTGCCGGGAACGGCAGGGAACCCTCGAACGCTTATCCCACGCCGGGAGTGATCCGGCATGATACAGTTCAATCCCGCGGCTCTCCTGCAGAGTCTTTGTTGACGTGCGTTCCCGGCAGCTGGCGTTGCGAGTGTGATTGCCGAGTTCCCCCCATGCATTACACACTCGCTGTCGTGGAAGGGGCCTTAATTCCTGGTTTATTGCGCCTCTACAGGCGTCATCCCAGACCTTTTGTACTATACAATGGCGAATACAGGATGTCACTTCTCGTTATTGTCCCCACTCCAGTTCGTTATACGCGCGACACATTTGGCCCCACACAAACTACTCGCAACTTTTGTATAAAGTTAATTTTTAATTCCTTTGTGATACCCCATAGACGTATTTTGTTTTACTTTCTGGGATATGGTTCTCGGTAGGACTGACAACGTGCAATGCGATATGCTTTACTCACAACTATTCTCACCTAATAGTTTGCGTACTAAACTTTTTTTTTCTTCTTCTTTTAGCTGTTCATCTAAAATTTTTGTGCATTTATCTTTATGAGTAATCACATGTGTATTTCAAAGGGGGCGTGGTACCTGTCACTTTCAGGAAGTGGGCGGTTTGACATAAGGTATGGACGCTTTACTACTACCGTCGCCAAGTGGTCAAATGAAAAAAAAAGTGTTGCTGCCCTTCACATGCTGCTTTTGGTTCCTCTCAGGTTGTGACCATGATCTAATTTGCTGTAACCTAAAAATGCAATGTTCCGTACATACATACAGCCATGGTGTTTAGTCTATAAGTACAGTGAGAGGGGATGGACTCTGAAATGGAGCAGTGAGGAGGCTTTACGCTAACCCCAACGTCTTGATCAAGGTGTCCACGTTTATCTGAAGGTTCTACTGTGGAATGTTACCATTGTCATCCAGGACGTCTGGGGTCTCGGCATTGAGCCATTGTTGTAGTTGTAGGTGGTTTATGTACTATGTCATGTTTTGTGCTTCCTGCCATATCACTACTTATTACCTTATCACCTACAGACCCAACCAGACAGGATTGACATTCTCCATTCACACAAAACAACCCAACGAAGACTCATTTTATTCATCTTTGTGTTTTATTTAACCAAAAACATTATTCCAAACAATTATTTACAATGAATAAAATGTCATGATTTATAAACGGTGGTGATCATATTCCATGACACGTCTGCAGAAGATTCTGATTGAGTTCAAATTTTAAGCTTCTCGAAGCTTCCTAATCCACTAACCCCAACCCACATCTCTCATACTTGAGTTGCATTGTACATAGTGAAGTAAAAACTTTGACAAATCTCTTATTTGTGGTTACAATATTCCTGCCACAATATCACTACATCCCCGACCCCAATCTGCCCCTGATATCTATAACCAAGTCTACGATAAGGATTTCCCTCAGTTGCTGCTCTCCCCCAATATCTTCAAAGAGCCATCATATACAGACAACAAAGCATGAAGGGGCTCGGTGAAGGTGGTGGTGAAGGTGTGTAAGTGTGTTATGGGGTCACACAGCTCATAGAAGGACAACTCCCCCGCCTCATAATCCAGACAGATCCGGACTTCATCAGTGCTGGAAATATCGTAAAGTAACCTGTCCACTTGACCATAATGGCTAATGTGACATCTAGAATCACCAGTTTGGTTTCTCCACAAAGCCCAAGACTTGTTGTTACCTCCATTTAATGACTGATGCCCCATCCTGGCTATACTGGGGTAACACATCCCCACACTCCACAACGTTGAGCTACTAATCTCCACATCCCAGTAATGTCGTCCTGAGGTAAATCCTCGGCTGCTCATCACCTGCAAATAATCCAGGAATCTCTCTGCTGTTTCTGGACGATTCTTCTGTATTCGAAGAGCGGTTGCAGTTTTCAGGTCGTCCGATATAAGGAGACTATTAGCAGCCGTGTTTACATCCAGTAATATTTCTGCAGGATCCTGGACATAGAAGGTCACATTCACACCTCGTATTACATCAGATAATATGCGTGACAGTTGTGCAATTTCCTTCACACTGTCATTACCTCCCCCCCGATCACCTCCATCATGTCCTCCTGTGTCCTCATCACCTCCATCATGTCCCCCTGTGTCCTCATCAAACTCCCCCCTCCTCAGGATCACACAAGTCACCTGTGTCTGGAGTTCCGTACACAGTACCAGGGATCAGTCAATGGTACACAGCTTCTCAATGTCCTTCATCTTCGCTGGAAAGGCTCGTCTCTCAGGTATCTCCAGCTCTGGATCAGAGCAAGCACAAAACATTATGACACGCCTGCCCTTCTGCCGGGAGATCTTTACTCAGGATCCTCTCTCCAGATTGTCCAGCCATCCCCGAATGTTGCCAATCAAAGGTGGTGACTATTCGGCAGTTCCAGATGCTTTGTCTTCAGCTTTTCTCCTGCGCTTATTAGGACTCTGGACTCTTCTCGTCCTCCCATTCTTTCGCTGCTGCATTAGTTTCTGCCACACCATCGTGTAACTCTTGTTTTGTCTGCTCAGAGCCTCATCCAGCATCTCCACCTGTGTCCCCGATCGTTGCTCGGCCAGACTGCAGGCACACACAGCTAACAGCTTCGTCCTCGTGCAGTAAAGTATTATTCCAGGAGATTCTTATTGGAAGGACATTTCCGGTTTCCAGGAAGTGCTTGGGATCAGTCAGGACTGTGATCGTCTATTGGGACTTCAGGATGTTTCTCACACAGAGACGCCTCATTTGTAGACCGGATAGCAGCAGGTACAGGAGTGCGGGCCACACAGTTAAGTGCAGAGATTCTGGTGTGGCTTTTCCTTCCTTTGTGGCACTCAGAGCAGAAAGAATACTCTCCACACTACATTGACACAGAGTTATGTTCACTCTTCGGGTGGCGCTCCTGAAACTCTTCTCTACAGTCAGGGACAGGAATAAACTCCAGACTCGTTCATGTGTTATTGCACAGGAGCTGATCAATACAGACCCGCAGAAGTTGTGTCCACATCTCAGGGTAGCAGGATCCGTGTAGAGGCTCAGACAGAGGGAGAAGCATTCAAGCTCTCTTCCTCGATTCTGCAGACGCCATCGATGAGAGCAGAGGAAGAAATGAAGTAAATGTCTTCAAATGTTTATCCCACAGGGCCGAGGCCAAGGTCCTTGTGACCAGAGGCGGGCCAAAGTGACACTCTCCATTTAGTAGAAAACCTCTTATTGGAGAAAAATATGAACACGACCGAAGGAAAGACTCATTATAAATGGTATTACAGCGCTGTGGTTGGGACCAAGTAGTAACACTTTAGTCGATTATTTTCTTGTGATACAGGACAAAGCATCATCGAATTAGTAATAGTTTTATAGTAATGAGGTCAAACAACAAAAAAAACAAAGACTCTGGGTACATCATAGTCACAACTGTCGTTACAACACAGCAATCAATCCCGGCGGCAAATCAGCGGCATTTCACCGGCCACCCCCATGCCCAGACCTGGTCAAGACAACTCCTGCAGTCAAAGCGAGAATCAGTAGGGGAAGAATAGGGATTTGTGGACTGTGAACGTGCATGGTGTTAGGATCGCCCTATTTTTTTTACGGGCCGGTCTGTATATGTATTTCAGAAAATGCGTGATTCTGTACTGGACTTTCCACGCCCCACAACACACTATTAGGGTTTACAGAGATTTGAGAATGGTCTCCTGAATAAAGAAAAAAACACTCCCAGTCCGAGCGGTCAGATTGTTCTGTGGTCGAGGACATGCTCTGTTATTGGTTTTTTTCCATTCCTTTTTTTCTTCCCCTTTAACCTTTCCGTCTTCCACTTTCTTCACTTCTTTTTCCTTTTACCCCTTTTTTTGGGGAAATGACCTGTGATGCCAGGGAGATTAGGGCAGTACTGGCTTCCGAGGATAGAATTTTTAGGGCAACAGTGACGGACAAATCGCCACCCGTCCCCCACCACCAAGGTAGCCCGCAAGAAGATTCGGCATCTCTGAAACCGCAACTGAGGCTACCAATTGTGGCACAGCTCATCGATAACGTGCGAAGCCTACTGAAGCTGAATGGATGAAACCCCATATTGTGCCTGCGTTGACGCTATGTTCTACGCCATTTCTGCTGCTGACCATCGTAGGATAGCCCCCTGTGTCCTCATCACCTCCATCATGTCCCCCTGTGTCCCCATCGCCTCCCCCCTCCTCAGGATCACACAAGTCACCTGTGTCTGGTTCCTGTAACACAGTCAGTGGATCAGTCATGTTACACAGCTCCTCAATGTCCGTCATCTTCCTGGACAGCTCGTCCTTCTGTATCTCCAGCTTCTGGATCAGAGCAGACAAACAATATGACACCTGCATCTTCTGCCTGGAGATCTTACTCAGGATCCTCTTCTCCAGATTGTCCAGCCATCCCCGAATGTCTGCAATCAAGGTGGTGACTCTCTCGGCATTTCCAGATGCTTTGTCTTCAGCTTTTCTCCTGCGCTTCTTTAGACTCTGGACTCTTTTCTCGGTCTCCATTCTGCTCGTTAACACTTAATTTCTAATCAGCCAATCACATGGCGGCAGACATGGTCAAGACAATCTCCTGCAGTTCAAACCGAGCATCAGTATGGGGAAGAAAGGTGATTTGTGGCCTTTGAACGTGGGATGGTTGTTGGTGCCAGAAGGGCTGGTCTGAGTATTTCAGAAACTGCTGATCTACTGGGATTTTCACGCACAACCATCTCTAGGGTTTACAGAGAATGGTCCGAAAAAGAAAAAACATCCAGCGAGCGGCAGTTCTGTGGGCGGAAATGCCTTGTTGATGCCAGAGGTCAGAGAAGAATGGGCAGACTGGTTCGAGCTGATAGAAAGGCAACAGTGACTCAAATCGCTACCCATTACAACCAAGGTAGGCAGAAGAGCATCTCTGAGCGCACAGTACGTCCAACTCTTCTTTTTCTTCTCAGAGGCCTCATCCAGCATCTCCACCTGGTGTCCCCGATGTTCTCCGGCCAGACTGCAGGACACACAGATACAAGCTTCGTCCTCTGTGCAGTAATATTCCAGGATCTTCTTATGGACAGGACATTTCCGGTTCTCCAGGGAAGTGCTGGGATCAGTCAGGACGTGATCTGGTCTATTGTGGACTTTCAGATGTTTCTCACACAGAGAAGCCTCACATTGTAGACAGGATTTAGCAGCAGGTACAGGAGAGTCCACACAGTAAGTGCAGAAGATCTTGGTTTCCTCCTGTTGTGGCTGAGCAGAAAGAATACTCTCCACTACATTACACAGAGTTATGTTCCTCTTCGGTGCTGGACGCTCCTGAAACTCTTCTCTACATTCAGGACAGGAATAAACTCCAAACTCATCCTGTGTATTCAGAAGCTGTTCAGTACAGAACCAGCAGAAGTTGTGACCACATCTCAGGGTTACAGGATCCGTGTAGAGGCTCAGACAGATGGAGCATTCAAGCTCCTTCCTCAGATCTGCAGACGCCATCGCTGAGAGCAGAAGGAAGAAATGAAAGTAAATGTCTTCACATTTATCCCACAGGGCGAGGCCAAGGCTTGTGACAAGGGCGGGCAAAGTGACATCTATTTTAGAAAACCTCTTATTGGAGAAAAAAATATGAACGGAAAGAAGGAAAGACTCATTATAAATTGTATTACAGGCTGTGGTTGGGAAAGTAGTAACACTTTTTAGTCGATTATTTTCTTGTGTATACATGGAACAAGTCATCGAATTAGTCATAGTTTTATAGTAGATGAGGTTAAAAAAAAAAAAAAAAGACTCGGGTACATCAAGTCCAACTGCTCGTTAACACAGCCAATCACATGGCGGCAACTCAGTGCATTTAGGCATGTAGACATGGTCAAGACAATCTCCTGCAGTTCAAACCGAGCATCAGTATGGGGAAGAAAGGTGATTTGTGGCCTGTGAACGTGGCATGGTTGTTGGTGCCAGAAGGGCCGGTCTGAGTATTTCAGAAACTGCTGATCTACTGGGATTTTCACGCACAACCATCTCTAGGGTTTACAGAGAATGGTCCGAAAAAGAAAAAACATCCAGTGAGCGGCAGTTCTGTGGGCGGAAATGCCTTGTTGATGCCAGAGGAGAATGGGCAGACTGTGGTCGAAGCTGATTAGGAAAGGAACAGTCGATCAATCGCACCGTTTTACAACAAAGGAGGCAGAAGAGAATCTCTGAACGCAAATGAGGGCTACAATTTGACAAGACATCGAAATGGTACGTAGAGAGAACATTGGAAAAAAAAAACGTTGCCTGGTCTGACGAGTTCGATTTTGACTCGACATTCGGATCGTAGTAGTAGGGTCAGAATTTGGCTGTCCAACAAAATGAAGCGGATCAATCCTGCATTGTATCAACGTTCAGCCTGGTGGTGGTGGTTGTTAAATTTGTAAATGGTGTGGGGAATATTTTTCACTCTTGGGCCCCTTGGTACCAAACAACAGCCTACCTGAGTATTGTTGCTGAGCATGTCCATCCTTTCTGAGCAATGTACCCTGTAAACAATCTGATGGCTACTTTCAGGCAGATAATGCGCCATGTCAAAGCTGGATGGAATCATCTCAGACTGGTTTCTTCGAACTGAAATGAGGTCACTGGACACAAATAGGCCTCCACAGTCACCAGATCTCAATCCAATAGAGATCTTTGGGATGTGGTGGGAAGGCGAGAGAAGGGAAAGATTGCGCATCATGGATTGCAGCGACCAAATCTGCTGGGTAATTGTGGGATGCCATCATTCACGATGGAGCAAACATATCTGAGGAGCTTCCAGCACCTTGTTGTATCTATGCCACGAAGAATTGAGGCAGTTCTGAAGGCAAAAGGGGGTCCAACCCATTACTAGCATGGTGTACCTAATAAAGTGGCCGGTGAGTGTATAATCCTACATGGTTGATCCAGAGGAAATTAAAAAATATCTACAGGCTGATGCCAATCGACTCATAGTAGGGGAAAATTCTGAAGCCCTAATATGTCAGAAAAACTTCATGGATGAACATCAACCCGATTTTCTTGTTCCTTTAACCTTTGACATTTAAGCCCTCAAGAAATACATCCAGGCTCCTCTTGGGCACCCCCCAAATTATACAACAAAAATATAAATATTACTTTGGCGGTAAGTGAAGCATGGATGGATCCTGCTCTTGATAATAGGACTATTCAATTTTTAATGTGTCTACTCGATCAAGTTTTGAATAACAATTACTTTCGGTTTGGTGAAAGTTTTTTCTTATGTCCCATTTTGAAAGTATTTTTGTACAGGATTGTGCCTTTAAGATAGATATTGTGACAGGGCAAAGATATTATTATGGATTTATTTTTGGAATGTCATCCACTAATTACGTTTTGTATTAAGAAGGACTACAATGTGATTCATTATTTAGACGTCGAGGAAATCAATAGATTCACTACCAACTTGTATTTCAAAACCATCAGATCGCAATAATATGCTTAAAGTTTGATAGCCATCATGCCCGGCAAATCCTGAAAGGACAATTTGTTAGGGCTCATCGCATTGGTAGCAGTATGAAGAGTATAAGATACATATGTATAAAATGGTGACACATTTTCCGAACAAGGGTACCCTACTGAGGAGATAGAAAAAGGTAGGTTTGAAAGTGTTGGACATGCCGCGAGAAGAAAGAAAAAAAATTTAAAAAATAAAAAGTCACCCATTTTCATTTCTAGGTATGACGCTGATCTATTACAAGAGAAAAATGTAAAAAAAAATTGGGGTATACTTGGACACGATCCCAAATATGGAAAAAGTCCACGACTATTTCCACGGTCAGGTCAGGCAGCACAGGAGCGAAATCAGGAACGGAATCAAGGTCACAACGGGAAATCAGGATAAACGCACAGGGCAATAAGCAGAGCTTTCTACGAGGCATAGAAGCGCAAAGATCCGGCAGGGGACACAGGAAGGGGCCGGAAATTTAACTGGGAAGGCGGTCAGCCAGTACCAATCATTGGTGCACTGGTCCTGTACGTCCGGCGCATGCGTGCCCAAGGAGGCAGGGACGCACGCCGGAATGAGGAGATCAGTGCTGGAGTGTGGCAAGATGAGAGATGTTGCTGAGATCCGGGGGGCACAAGGAGGCACACAGGTGTGCCTGCGACCCGGAACATGGGTTTGCAGGGGCACCCGCGACAGTGAATATTGATACCATTACAATGGAATCTACACAGGACTGGTAACATTTTAAGAACTATTTTTATTACATATGCTACATGCTCGTTATGCTTATATCAGAAGAAGTGTTGATACAATGAAGAAAAGAATATAAAGCATTGATATACTGCCATAGGTCTATGGCTCATTTTACTACGTAATGTATAAAAGTAGAATCCATCACAACATCCTGCAGAAGAGAGTTTTATAGTGAAAAAAGATAAAGCGGAGCGGCACTCACGGAAGAGTCCAACGAGGGAGCTTGTGTAAAGATGTATGTCCTTTATTCATATTAACTGCTTTCATTTAACATGAAGAGAACAGGGTTAACGCGTTTCGACGCCTAGCGTTTTATAGTCTCACTGCTCTAAGGGGAACAAAACCTCTCTATGGTGGTGGACAGCAGAATGCATCGGCACAATGACTGCCAAGGCCGGCACATCGAATGGGGATTGGAGAAGTAAAAGGGACTGTCCATCTACAGTGCACATTTATAATTGGTAGTACCGTAGCTGAACCGTATTTCTAGAGGGATGGGAGTATGAGCGGATTATTATTTTAGCACCCCGTCCCTTCCCCACCAAGCCATACAGCTAAATGGATTCTTTGAAAATGAACACAAAGTTCTCAGGGCATGTGCCAGTCACATCACAATATGATGGCAAACCACGTCAGAAGAACTTTACTTCCACCAGAAAGACCCATATCCTGCCTCGAAGAGCCCAACAACAATAAGATCTGGTTTCCAACATCTATCTATATAGGTGTGTATAGTATTTATAATACTATATATCAGACAAATCTTCAAAGTCTAAAGTAGTATCCACTAGTGGTCAGTGTGTAGACCACAACACTAACATCGTTTACAAGTCTTTATTTTTCAGTTCAGAGTAGATTTTTTTTGGTTTTTTTACAGAATGAGCTATTTTTTTCAATAACACCATTTCGGGGCGCATAGATTTTTGTTTATTTAGTGCCAGCATGTGGCATTACAAATCAAAGGCACCCTCGGACATTACAGGACGATACCTTAGTCATGGGTTGAAACAATAGAAATGAGGGGTTTCTCCCATTGCCCACTCCATAGCTCTGATTGGCTTAGCCTGACATGCTTGTGTGTTGGGGATTCAGCCAGGACAGCTATAACTTATCACAGAATAGCTAGATGAAAGAATGTAATAAGCCTTTCTAAACAGAAGTATGTATGGCTCTAATTGCCAGGGCAGTGCAATCCAGAGAACTGGTGCAGCTCTTGAAAAGTCATGGAGATGGGATTTAAAGAGACAGATTGTCCAAGAAATACATGTGTGCAGGTTCTTATGTCATATACATACAGTCATGTATAAGATTTTCTCTATACTGCTGTGTCACTGGCCATTTCTTTCTAATGATTATTTGTCCCAGTTCCCTGCCCCTTCTAATATCTTTATAGAACCTCCCCAAACGAATATTACAGCATGAAGGGGCTCGGTGAAGGTGGTCATAATGGTGACTAACGGTCTGATGGGGTCACACAGCTCATAGAAGAACAACTGCCCCCGCTAAATCCCACAACAGACCTGACCCTATGACTGGAGATCTGGTGATGTAACGAGTTTTGACATATTGTCTCAACTGAATACTGATTTATTATACAACCGTCTTGATAAACACAGGCCTTGATGTTATTATTCTCACACTAGTATGAACGTCATGTCGGTAATACTGGGGTACAATCCCCACCTCCCTACCGATCCACTGATCTCAACATCCCAGTAATGTCGTATGAGGTAAATTCCGGCTGTGCCTCACATGGACAAATCCTGGAATCTCTCTGCGAGTTGGACTGGTTCTGGTTGTGTGATGTCCAAGGGCTGTTTTAGGTCGTTGATATAAGGAGTAGTATAGCGATGGTTTATGTCACGTGATATGTCTGGAGAGTCCTGGACATAGTTTGTGTATAAGCTTTATTAAATAAGATAATGTTAGGTATATCCGAGATCAGCGTCATAACACTTACAGTCACGTCACACTTGTCGACTGTGGTTCTATAATCTCCTTTGAACCACATCAGTTCTTGTAATCCATCAGTCTATGCTAATCCACATGCCCAATACTGCACACTCATAATGTTCCCTGATCACTCTCTCACATGGTACCCCTGTGTCCTATCACCTCACATTGTCCCCTGGGTCCACTCATATGCCCTGTGCCTCAGTACTCCAGTTCCTGTGTCCTCATCACCTCCATCATTGTCCTCATCCTCAGCCTGTGCCTCAATCACTCTACTGGTAATCATCCACCTCCATCTGTACCCTGTGCCCTCATCAACTCCATCATGTTACTCTGTGCCTTCATCACTCCATACATGTCCTCCTGTGTCCTCATAACTTCACCTCTCTAGGTAACAAAGTCACCTGTGTTGGTTCTTGGTAACTTACAAGGTAGTGGATCAGTCATGTTACACATCTCCCGATGCGGCCTCATCTCCTGGACAGCTAGTCCTTCTTCATCTTCCAACTTATTGGATCAAGCGACCAGTGGCAACGAACCCCATCTTCTGCAGGGAGATGTCACTCAGGATCTCTTTCTCCAGGCATCACAGGGGGGGGGTCACGTCTCCTGCATAGTCTATAAACAGGGCAAGTGACTCTATAAGCTTCTCAAGAGTCTTTTCTCTTGGCATGTTCTCCACATTCTCCAGACTCTGGATCTTCCACAGTTTTCTCCTCCCTCCCTTTCCTCCCCTTTTTCTTTACGATCACCCTATACTGGAATCTGGTGAGGTAACCGAGTTTTCGGACTATTATTCTCACGAATACTGATGTCTGATGGGGTCACACAGCTCATAGAAGAACAACTGCCCCGCCTCGTAATCCACATAGATCCTGACCCTATGACTGGAGATCTGGTGAGGTAACCGAGTTTTCAGACTATTATGTCTCACGGAGTACTGATTATTATACAACCGATCTCTGTATAAACACCAGGACTTGTTATTATTTCCAATGTATGAACGTCCTGTCCGGTCTATACTGGGGTAACACATCCCCACCCTCCTCCTGTGTCCTCATCACCTCCATCATGTCCCCCTGTGTCCTCATCACCTCCATCATGTCCTCCGGTGTTCTCATCACCTCCATCATGTCCCCCTGTGTCCTCATCACCTCCATCATTTTTTTTTTTTTTTAAATATTTAACTAGTGCCTTACATTGTCTTATATGTCCAATATGGTGCAGGGGTCCTGTGGGAATGTAGCATCATACATAACTTATGTATACTAAAATCGGTCAAAAGTTTAAAAAATGGTTTATTTTATGTGCTAATTTGTCTTTCTGTTTGCAGGTCTCCAGGTGGGACTATGTTGAATAATATGGACAATAAGGGTTGTGAAGGTTATGTCAGGAGAATTAATTTTTTTCAATCTTTTGGAAAATTTTTCAGCTACTGCCTTAATCATGTTTTCAATATGGAGCTGTGGTCCTGTGGGGATGTAGGGACTCCTAGCATTATACTGTCAGATTCTGCCCCTGTTTACACAACCTCAGGTTCTCTAATGACCAATAAAATTCACAGAGTGAGCTCAGAAGAAATCAAACCAAGACAACGTATGGTATAATATCTGAATCTCTGCGAACTGATGCCATGAAAGGCTAGGCAGATGTGAGCAACTTTATTTACGTCACAAAGGATTATACATAACTTTTAGTGGGGCAGGACCTGGGCTTGGTTAGTTAAAGATAAGAAGTAATGTCCATAGTTCATTGGTTAGTTTTAATTATCACAATACTTCACAATACAACTAAGGTGCCCGGAGTCCTCTCTCTGGCGTAGTGTCCGTTTTGTGAAAACTGGCCACCACATGGTTTGTCATGGACTGAATACAGTCGTGTGAAACAAGCCTTCAGCTGAAAAACTAAATTACACCCTTATAGCTGCTTACCCCTTAAAATCTTCATATAACCATCGACTAGCCATAACGCAGCATGAAGGGGCTCGGTGAAGGTGGTGGTGAAGGTGTGTAAGTGTCTGATGGGGTCACACAGCTCATAGAAGGACAATTTTCCCGCCTCGTAATCCAGACTGATCCGGACTCTATCACTGGAGATCTGGTGAGGTAACGGGATCACTTCCCCGTCATGTATCACTGAATAATGACTAGCATGCATATATACAGCACCCAGACTCCAGGACTTGTTATTATTTCCTATGTATGACTGATCTCCCTTCCTTTCCATACTGGGGTAACACATCCCCACCCTCCACCATCCCGATCTACTGATCTCCACATCCCAGTAATGTCGTCCTGAGGTAAATCCTCGGCTGCTCATCACCTGATAATTCTGGAATCTTTCGGCGGTTTCTGGACGATTTTGTGTTTTTACAGTAGTTGCAAGTTTTAGGTCGTCTGATATAAAGATATTATTGCCGGCTGTGTTTATATCCAGTAATAAGTCTGCAGGACCTTCCCCGTAGAGCCCTCTCTGTCCTGCAGCCATTACCGTCCTACAAACATCCCCAGTCTTGACTGTGCCAAGTTTTATATCTGACACAGGTAAATCTCGTGTGAGACTTGGTAGAGATTGGTCATTGGGAGATATTGGCCACGTTACTTGTGGTTTTGCAGGTGAGATGTTCTGTAGACAAGTCATTAAGTCAGAGAAGCCTTCAAGTAACATCCCTGTAATTACACCCAGATCTACATCATGTCCCCCTGTGTCCTCATCACCTCCATCATGTCCTCCTGTGTCCTCATCACCTCCATCATGTCCTCCTGTGTCCTCATCCCCTCCATCATGTCCTCCTGTGTCCTCATCCCCTCCATCATGTCCTCCTGTGTCCTCATCCCCTCCATCATGTCCTCCTGTGTCCTCATCACCTCCATCATGTCCCCCTGTGTCCTCATCCCCTCCATCATGTCCTCCTGTGTCCTCATCCCCTCTATCATGTCCTCCTGTGTCCTCATCCCCTCCATCATGTCCTCCTGTGTCCCAGAAACACTGCCCTGAGGTAGCTGGTTCCCCCTAGTCTCATATTACAGGGCCTCCTATCATCTAGTAATCTGATGTGTGCTACTATTTAGTGTCCCCTCAGAAACATTTCTCTTGGGGATATGTTCTGACAATAGTGTAATATTATAGGACCTGTGTATAACCATTCTGACACCTGTTCACCTGTTTATGGGGCGATATGATGACTTCCTCCAGTACATTGGGAGTGCAGACGTTTTGGGTTGTCCCATCTCCTGCTGTTCTCCCCTCTCTACAGCCAGGAGTGTCCACCCCATGACTGCCCCCTCTATTTAATAGTGTGGTGTCAATGTCCACCCCCATTTCCCAGACTGCTCCCCATGTCCCTTCTCTGGAAAAAGATAACTGCAGGGATGAGCTGGAGAGGCCTGTGCAGTCCTTATTACAGGCATTTACAATTCTGTTTTATGATCAGGCTTCATCAGCGTTCTGCCCTATCATTGGAAATGTGAGAGGAGTAAACCCTGCCACTAAATGTGTGTGAGATTGAAACTCACAAGGCAGGAAGGGGGCCCCATTCTGTAGTCTGCAGAAGGGGCCCCTCCTAGTTATGCCCGTGTGAACAAAGCCATACATAGAACTAGCTTATTGTCCAAAATAGCTTAAAATGGCTTCTCCAGCTCATCTAGAAAACCCCCGGCTGGCAGGAAGAAGGAGATGGAGCCGAGACATAATCAATTTCTATTAAATCCTGTATAAGAGGCCGACACACACAAGAGAAATACAACGTGTAACGCTTTATATAGTAATAATAGTACAGATAAAAATGACAATAAAAATCTTCATAACATATTTATTACTAAAATCAGCATTTTCATCAAATGTAAATATTCATTGTACCATTCGCTTATTGTTATTTATATGCTGCTACGTTCACGTGTGTAGTTTGGGCTGTGTCCTGAATAAGGGTGATGCCACACATGGCGTTTTGAATCTGCTTTTGGTCCGTTTTTATTAAGATAATTGGTTAAACCTGTCAAAAACGCATGCATTTTTTTAACGGACTGCTTAAAAACGGACCAAAAACGGATTCAAAACGCCATGTGTGGCACCAGGACCTCACCAAATGCCAAAATAAGCAGCACCAGTCGTCAGTCGAAATTAACAAAAGTTATAAAAACTACAATGCATAATAATACAGATTGTATGCAAAGATGTCTCCTGATCAGGGGTCACAGTGGGCGGGGAACAACAATGCTGGATCGGCACAGGATTAATATTTTATTTTTAACTCTTTTATGGCAAAGTAAACCTAATTTGGAGAGGACGTTGATGAAACCCCTTCCTCAGATGGATCTCCACCAATCATGTTCTACTTCTCACAGCTCCCCCTTGATCTTTATAGAAGCTGACCATACACATAACACAGCATGAAGGGGCTCGGTGAAGGTGGTGGTGAAGGTGTGTAAGTGTCTGATGGGGTCACACAGCTCATAGAAGGACAACTCCCCCGCCTCATAGTCCACATAGATCCTGACCCTCTCGCTGGAGATCTGGTGATGTACTTTGATCTCAGAGTCGCCATTTAGAACTGAGCAGCGATTACCAACCCACTCTCTGCATAAACCCCAGGAGTGTTTATTGTGTCCAATGCCCGCGTTATAACCTGTCCTGACTGTTGTAGGATAACACATCCCCATGCTCCATATCCCTTTACCGCTCATCTCCACATCCCAGTAATGGCGTCCTAAGGTAAATCCCCGGCTGCTCATCACCTGATAATTCTTATATCTTTCTGCAGTTTCTGGACGATTCTGGGAAATTCGTGTCCAAGTTGCAGTTTTCAGGTCGTCTGATATAATGAGATTATTATTGGCCGTGTTTATATCCAGTAATATGTCTGCAGGAGCCTGTATATAAAATGACCCATTTACACCTCGTATTATGTCAGATAATGTGCGTGAATTGTGCAATATAAGATCCACACCCTGATAACCTTCTAAATCCCCATCACCGCCATCATGTCCCCCTGTGTCCCCATCACCTCCATCATGTCCCCCTGTGTCCCCATCACCTCCATCATGTCCCTCTGTGTCCTCATCACCTCCATCATGTCCCTCTGTGTCCCCATCACCTCCATCATGTCCCCCTGTGTCCTCATCACCTCCACCCTCCTCAGGATCACACAAGTCACCTGTGTCTGGTTCCTGTAACACAGTCAGTGGATCAGTCATGTTACACAGCTCCTCAATGTCCTTCATCTTCCTGGACAGTTCGTCCTTCTTTATCTCCAGCTTCTGGATCAGAACAGACATTGACAATGACATCTTCATCTCCTGCCTGGAGATCTCACTCAGGATCCTCTTCTCCAGGTCGTCCAGACGTCTCCTGAGGTCTATAAACAGGGCAGTGACTCTCTCTATTTCTCCAGATGCTTTTTCTTGAGCTTTTCTCCATCGTTCCTCCAGACTCCGGACTTTTTCCTCAGTCTCTTCTCTCTTTGTGATCAGTTTCTGGAGAACATTTCTCAATTTCATCTTCTTCTTCTCAGAAGCTTCTTCCAAAATCTCCACCTGGTGTCCCCGATGTTCTCCGGCCAGACTGCAGGACACACAGATACAAGCCGCGTCCTCCGTGCAGTAATATTCCAGGATCTTCTTATGGACAGGACATTTCCGGTTCTCCAGGGAAGTGCTGGGATCAGTCAGGACGTGTTCTGGTCCCTTGCTGTGGACTCTCAGATGTTTATCACACAGAGAAGCCTCACATTGTAGACAGGATTTCACCGCAGGTACAGGAGAGTCCACACAGTAAGTACAGAAGATCTTGGTCTCCTCCTGTGGTGGATGAGTAGACAGGAAGTTCTCCACTACATTACGTAGAGTTATGTTCCTCTGCAGTGTCGGACGCTCCCGAAACTCTTCTCTACATTCAGGACAGGAATAAACTCTAGACCCGTCCTGTGTAGTCAGGACCTGATCAATACAGTCCCGGCAGAAGTTGTGTCCACATCTCAGGGTTACAGGATCCGTGTAGAGGCTCAGACAGACAGAACATTCCAGCTCCTTACCAAGACCAGCAGACGCCATTGCTTAAGATGAAGAAAAATGATGTGAAAGTAAAATTCTCCAAGTAACGGGTGAGATCCGCATTTACCAGAAAGGGAGTGGCCAAATATGTTGCTTTTGGTGAATCTAAAGGGTCAGTAAGTGAATAGTATAAATGTAGACTATTCTAGCCACAAATCCCTTTACTGGAATTTGGATAAATTTAAGAAAAAGAGGGGAATTGTATCTAAGCGGCTAATGATACAAAAGCTAAGATTGTAAATAGAAAAATAGTACTTTTTATTATTGATTAAATATCACACTGAACAGATGTCTGTTCGGTGTGATATTTAATCAGAGGGTTGTGTTTATCCAGATCCTTCTTTATTATAAATTTCGATTTATGATCAATTTCAAAATTAGGGATGATCACATTTTCAAACAAACTCCTCACCCTTATGGTGGTGGTAATGGAAGGACTACTGCAGACACTGATACAGTATATATCCTACAGCATCAACACAAGCGGTACATCTAAAATTAATAATTTGTTAAAAACTTTAAACCATATGTGCACCCAATGGTATATCAAAGGTACCCAGATCTGTAACCACTCCCCTATTCCACAAACTCATTATTTAAAAAAATCACATATAGGAGTATTTAAAAGGATGGTGCTTGGTGATTGACCAGGGCTGGAAGCCTAATGTAGGCTGAGGTGTGTACTCACCGACAAGGGGCCGAATAAACCAGGGGGTGCCTTATAGATCTCGAGTATGTCTCTCACCTGCCCCTAGTTTAGCCCCAAGACTCCCGCCTTACAAGGGCAGTACCAAGCTGTCCCTTACAAGGGCAGTACCAAGCTGTCCCTTACAAGGGCAGTACCAAGCTGTCCCTTACAAGAGCAGTACCAAGTTGTCCCTTACAAGGGCAGTACCAAGCAGCTGTCCCTTACAAGGGCAGTACCAAGCTGTCCCTTACAAGGGCAGTACCAAGCTGTCCCTTTCAAAAGTGCCCATCCACTCTTCCCTTGCGCGTTTCGTCTATTCCAATACTCCTCAGAGGTATGTATGAAAGGAGCGGCACTGTAAATGAAGCAGATGGAACATAAAAAGGCACAGTCTAAGTATTATTCATCTTATGGCAATGGTCCAATACATCAGACCTACATTGTCATCCGGATACTTTGGGCATTAAACCCACAGTCAGGTCAGGATTTTACCTCCTTATATGCAGGTCTCCAAAGCCTCACTCACAGTGGTGATGTGTGTCTCCTGTATGTATATATGACTCTTGTATGTTTTTCCCATGACGTTACTATTAAAAGTTTTGCCTGTTGAGAGAAGGGCTCAACAGTCGTCGATCTTTCGTGACAACCAGGTGCCTGGAGGGCGGGGAGCCTGAAGATGGCTTTTTACTAGTCTGTCTTTCAAGGAACGACCCTTCCTAAAAGTAATGAGAGACTTTGGTCCTACAATTTCCCCTAAAGTCCTCATCCTCGTCCTAAAATAGACCAATATTTTTCTATAATTTTTTTTGCCTCATCTGCACCACTGTCACTACTCTGGCCCAATTCTGCTGTGAGCATTGCCAGTTGACCCCATCTTTGAGAAGTTCACTTCTCTTCTGACCAGATACCTCATGGAAAGCCTTCCTGAAGATGTGATCAGGATATCCTCTCTTATGGAACCGGATTCTCAAATCATCAGCTGTTCTCAAGAAATCTGCATCTGTTCTACAATTTCTCCTACCCCAGAGATATTGCCCTTTTGGTATCCCTCAACGGAGGGGAAGCGGCTGATGGCTTTCCCACCGGAGTCAGGAATTTGTTGCGGTAGGTTTTGGGTATGTTGAGGTTCCCAAAGACTCATCCGATCTTTTAGTTATCAAGAAAGGAAGGGAATGTTTTTGAATGACATATGTGAAGCGAAGTCCTATTGGGTTCACGTTCAAATGCTCAACAAACGTGCCCAATTCCTCCTTGGTACCCCGCCACAGCACGAACACATTATCAATGTATCTTACAAACAGATCTATCCATGCTGTGGACTGCTCCTCACCAAAGACATGGACTGCTTCCCACCAGCCCAAGAGCAAGGTGGCCTACGATGGGGCACATGGGCTCCCAATGTTAGTGCCCCAAAATAGCAAATATTTTGTTATCAGGAAAAATTTGAGGAGGTCCAGGACAAATGCAGTGTGGGCCCCATGTTGGATACTTCTTGTTGAGATGAAGTATCATTCAGCCTCCAACCCCTTATCGTGTGAGGTCAATGAATAAAGGGCCTCCATGTCAATACTTGGCAGCCATACATGCTCCTCCACTACGATGCCATCTAGTTGTTGTAACAACGGTGTCGTGTCCCTCACATATGATGGTAGCGTCTCTACGAGTGGTCGAAGTAACGTGTCTATATATGTACCCACATTTTACCCCAGGCTATTGATTCCGGAGACGATGGGTTTCCCCTTCAGGGATTATGGGTAAGTTTCTCATACCCCGTCTCGTCTTATAATAAATCAATAATAAATCAAGGCACATCTTTTTGAAGATCTCTGAGTCAAGTACTACGATGTTATCTGAAGGCCTAATAATGATCCCCCCATCTTTCTGTAGCTCTTCCAGGGCTTGAATCCCTCCTTTTGTACAATTAAACCCTTCGTCTAGTTTCCTTAAAAATCTCCGATCCTCAGTCACCATCTCTACAAGTGGCTTCTGTGGCTTCTGTGGTTGGTGGCATCTTATTACTCTTCCCTTTCAGTGAGGTAAAAGGGCCACGGCCTTCCAGGGTCGGATCTGATTCTTCCAATGAGGCCAAAAGTTTAACCTGTGGCACCATCTCGGGTGGAAATCCTAATTCTTTACTGTTTTCTTGTTTTTAAAAACCTTATGGCAGCGTATTTTTCTGACATACAGGTTTATCATTTTTACCCTTGATACAAAGGACAATTCTTTAATTAACCTCTAGTCTCATCTTCTGTCAGATCTCTTTTAGAGAAGTTAATTATTTCGGGGGCCCCGTGGGACTGGGATTGTTGTTTTTGCTTCTCAGGGGGTAAGTTGTTTCTAAAACACGGTTCTGTGCTTGTGCCCAGTAATTCCCTCTGCCCCTCCCCTTCTAGATTTATTTTTTGTCCTTTCTATCCCTTCTGTCTCTGATGCTTCAAACCCCTGGTCAAACATGTAGAAATTCACACATCACCCCTGTGAGTGAGTCTACGTAGACCTGCATATAAGACTAACCCCATAAGTAGGTAAAATCCTGACCTGTGGGTTTATGCCCAAAGTATCCGGATGACAATGTAGGCCTGATGTATTGGACCATTGCCATAAGATGAATATTACTTAGGCTGTGCCTTTTTATGTTCCATCTGCTTCATTTACTGTGCCGCTCCTTTCATACATCCCTCTGAGGAGTCTTCGAATACGTGTGAGGGAAGGGTGGATGGGTACTTTTGAAAGGGAGAGCTTGGTACTGCCCAGTAGATAGGTAGCCACAGCACATGCCCCCCAGTAGATAGGTAGTCACAGCACATGCCCCCCAGTAGATAGGTAGCCACAGCACATGTCCCCAGTAGATAGATAGTCACAGCACATGTTCCCCCAGTAGATAGGTAGCCACAGCACATGTTCCCCAGTAGATAGGTAGCCACAGCACATGCACCCCCAGT